>JBAJNP010006671.1:0-15197 GCA_036877545.1 Yasuhikotakia modesta | reverse complement strand
ACACACACACACACACACACACACACACACACACACACACACACACACACACACACACCACTTATCCAATACGTGCCTATAACACACACATCTGTCAATGTGATAAAACAGCCTTTCATAAACATGCATGAACACATTTATGAATTGCATTATATTAATATACACAGCAGTCGTAACGCGCACATGCTCTCTGTGGAAAAACACAGACACTGCTGGGTTCTGCCAGTTCTTTAGAAACTGATGCATCAGTTTACGATGGAGTTTGATATCATGGTTTGCGGTTTGAGAGAAACTAACTTAAGGTGCGATTTCCTGTATGGTTTTTAACTTACTGTGTTTTAAAAACATACATGCTTCACTCGTGTGCATCACACCCAGTGTCTCTGAGGGCAATTCTGTCAAGTCACATCGCATTTTAACTATAATTCATTTAGTGGTTATTCGTTTACTTCAGTATCAAACTCAGAGCAGCGAGATTTTAAGAAGATTTCAAGAAAGATTTTAAGAAAAACGTCCAGAGGTTTTAATGCATTGCACCTGCGTGTAAAGTTTGAAGCAGGATTTAAACCAAGAGTTTGGGTTTAACAAATATTCTCTATCATTTCACCGACTGAAACCAGCGCTAGATGCTTTTGTGTGACTTCCCAATTTTAGAAAGGAGAGCTCAGAAGAAAAAAAACTTGGCATCCGGCTTTGGTCTAAGCGAAAATAGCTGCAGCTATGGTTTGCGCCGCTGACTGAACGCGTCTGTGCGCACAAGTCGACGCGTTTCAGCTACGTTATCCAAGTCCCTGCGTTTTCCATAGCCTGTGTTTAACACAGCATTTCTTCATGAGCTCCGCAGAAAACGGCAATGGACTGCACGATTAAGGTAGGCGACGAATGCGCTTTATTGTCTGTTGTGAAACGCGTGGAGAGCGCGCAGCCACCCACACGGGTAGCGCGCCTGCTGGTGAGGCAGGTCTCTCTCTTTCCTTCTCGTACAAAATTTCCTCTTCCTTCCCGTTCGTGGTTGAATGTCGGCGCTTTAATAACACAAGAAACCGCTACAACTTTTAGAGTCATAAAAAGCGATATGGTGTCCAGAGCGCGCGACGGAGAGGGTTTCAGTCGTTTTGGGGTTTTAACAGTTAAGCTCCAGTTACGCACGAAACCGTCGCATCTCATTTCCAAGGCTGCGAAGTACAAACTGTTTATTACTTTTACACGAACGAGGAGGATAAATGGAGACAAACCAGAGCAGAATAAAACAGGGTTTATGCCGCACAGTCATGGCGCTGAACTGTCGGGCAGGTGTCCGTATGGCGCCAACGACGCGGAGACTTTAAAAATCACGGATCAAACTGCGTCTGGTATTTTCATTTTGTACATTTTCGTTAAAATGAACATTTCATCATGCATTAAAGAAATCATTTGTTTATATGCACGGTGAAAATACACATGCAGATAAGTTACCAACCGACGGCATGAGTGAAACTTAATGTTCAGATAGTTGAAGTGTTTAATTCGTAACTAAAACTTTCGATCAGAACTGAATTGTTGTGAGAGTTAAAAACCCAACACGAGCAGAGATCAGAACTTCTTTAAGATCCTCAGTTATTATTTATACCACCTGCAGATCACGAATAAATGCAAATAAATGAACCTTCGTTCAGTTAATTCATCACACGAGGATTAAACCATTAAACTATTTAAACGTCTGTTTGTCGAGCATTAATATTAAAATGTAAATGTAACTTTTGTAACTTTTGTCAGTGTCGTTTGACTGTGAATCGTGTTCATTTGTGTAGATGGTTTAATGTTTAGCGATGGCAACGAATGTTTCCATCTAATGGAGGCAATATTTTGTTCAACAATCGCGCGCACAGAACTATTATAATTATATTAAATAACATTTCATTTTTTTATTTGAACAACTAATATTTTAACGCGTTTAAATGTGACTGGTGTTTATTTCTGTTTGTGAGAAACGGCACCAAAACTTTGCGCTTTTACGCAATAATCTCCAACCTATTTCCCCATTTTAACCCAGTAAAATAGTCATTAGGATCATTCCTGTTGTTTTGATCACCGTGTGTGTGTGTGTGTGTGTGTGTGTGTGTGTGTGTGTGTGTGTGTGTGTGTGTGTTTCCCATGCCTGATTTAGGTATTTAAGGGATAAATGATAGTAAAGTGTCAGGTGTCGTTATCAGAAGACGCAGGTTTCCTGTCTCAGACCTCAGGCTTTCCGCACACACTTCCGCACAGCAGAAAAACGCAACAAAGACTGACAAAACAAAATGGACCCGATAGATGCGCATTGTTCGTTTCAATTCAATGAGCTGGACGACAGACTGAACCGGCCCAGAATCTCCTCTGGAGTTTCATCGAGCTTATAAAAGAGAAAAGCGTCTCTCTCCACTTCTGCCCTGATGCTGCTGCTGCTGAAAACATGTGAAACCGCAAGTGTTTTGCAGCTAAACGCGCAGCTGCGAGTCTTTGCAAAATCAGCTCAATGTCAACTTCTGCTTTCCTCTCTGAAAACTAACATCAACTGCAAACTTGTGTCCATCTCTTCATAGCCTTTCTCTGCACATCTGGGGCTCTTATTTTCGTTTATATTTCATTTAAAGTCTTACATCTGGTTATTCTTGCACATTTATTCTAGTTATACTTTGTTTAAAAATCTGACAGGGGCATTAAAATATTGCAGTAAAATTTATTTCAGTAAATAAACAAACGAAATAAAATGATTTCTTTCCTGCAGTTTCAAGGCATGAATCTTTGGAGCTGTATTTTAGGGAACATTTCCTGAAAGGATTTCGCATTGCAAATGAAATCATAGTTTGAATAAAATGTAAATGTGTTATTCAATTGACTCACGTCAAATCAATGAAACATTAAATATATTTATCCTTGAATTCGGCTATTACTACAAGTTAGGAAATCGCACATACACACACAACTACAGTAAAAACTGGCACAATAAACAGGTTTATGCACCGAAAATGTCTAAATATTAACAATCTTTTGCACCTCACGCTTTACTAATGTTTATTTTTGAAAGCACAGAGAAAATAGAGTAATTTTCTGCAAGACAAAACAAGACAAATTGCTGAGGCTGTAAAGTCAAAAAGTCCAGTTAAAACTACAATCTGTAACTTGTGCCTCTCTGCTGCCATCTCTGTTTGAACCTACAACTGCAGGTGACTGTATGTACTTGTCATTTTGCATGTTAAAGATCTTAAAATGATAAATCATTCTTCTTCAAACTAACCTTTGTGAATACAGACCTGTCTTAGCAATTTGCTCAACAACTGATTTGCTTTGTCCATTTTCAACTCATAACTAAACTTGCAGCTGTGATGATATCAGAACCACAATCGCTCACGACAAAGTGAGTTGAGGTCCGTTTCAGCTGACCTAACACAGCTTGTGTATCCCACACCCAAGGCTCAAATAAAGCAACAATATGATGATGCCTTTATACATGTGCAGAATTCTCTTGTTGTTTTTGATGACAGATGCGTTAATTTCACTGACTGACAATCTGCAGTTCACATTTGCTATAATATCGTGTTGGGTTTCCTAGCAACAGAGATTGATATGAAACTCATTGAACAGGAAGTCAGTTGTGGCAACGGCGGCCAGGGCTGAGTATGTTTATGTTCAGCGTGTTGGAGAGCAAAAGCATGTGTGGAGTTGCGGTTTATAAAGGTGCTTGGGTGCAAGATAATGTTAGCTGCAGAACTCGCAGTCTCAGGGTTACACGCAGAATGATGCGGCCTCACGACGCTGTCAAAGACTGATCAATCATTTTCAGTTTTTGATCTTCACTATTTTGCTTCTTAAATGGTATAAAACTGTGTTTCTCAAACCGAGGCTCGGGGCTCAGGAAGAGAAGAAAAAAACCTCAGAGGGGGCCTCAAGGTGACTAAATTATTTACAACAGGCCAAAGCAAGAATTAACACAAGCTAACGGCACCAAAATCAAGTTAATCCTTTACTGTTTGGTTACTTTTATAACAAACGTACCGTTGTGTCTTTCTAGTTTTGCCAGGCTGCAATATTTGTAGTAGAAATGATGTGTTGGGGAAACTGGACACAAAGTTTCACATCCACTGGTGTGGAAGAATTCACAAGTCTTTACAACTTCTGTTTACAACTCCCACAAAACAGCACCGGTCCAAACCTCATCTGTGCAGTTAGCCGAGGCAGTTTGCAGATTCATACAGATTGGGTAATGAAACAGCCAGCAACTTCTAAAGCGCTCGGCCTCGTCTTGTTTTGAGTTTGCTTTCACTTCTCCACCAGAATGTGATCATTTCATGCCATTTGTCATTCACTCGATCAGCTTTATGAAAAACAGGTAGTGCCGTTCACAGCCAGTTTAACAAAGAGCTGTGAGGTCTCTCTCAGTTCAGGTTCAGTCAATGTAAACAAGGAAAAACAAGTGTGAGGAAAAACCAGCAACACAATGTTAGATTTTATAGGGAAAAATATGCCAGTAAAAGCAATTTATGAAAGATTTTCCTGTAACACGTCGCTGTCAGGTGACACACCCCGCAGCGACAGAACGCCTCCGCCCTGTTCGATGACCCTCAACCTCACAGCGCTCAGAGCAACCTTGTTTTTCAGCATTAAATGAACCAGATTTCTAGCCCTCCTCTGTTTCCTATCTCATGCCCCATGCCAAAGGTTTCGCTGCACGCGGACCAGACTTCCTGTAAGCCCTGAAGAATGCTCAGCACTGACGTATTACAGCTCTGAGGACAATACAGAAGCTCTAAACACGCTCGCTGAATTCACCTTTAGCACAAACATTTATTCACAAACACACGTTTGAACGTTCAAAACTCCCTTTTGAAGTTTTAGCCTCACATTTTCGTCCTCCACGACCACAGCACTTAAGAGCCAGACTTAACCAACCCTCACACAGGAAGACAAAACACAGATGAAATCTCACAACTAATTTCACTCTTGCCAGCTCATAATTACCTGGACGTTGAAAGAAACGCCCTAAACCGCTCAGAAAACTTCACATTTTTCAGTTTCAGGATGCATGTACTCTGCAGTTAAACAATAAAGGGTAACAGATATAACTCACGTTTAAAGTCTGACTTAAAAAGAGCAGAAAACAGCAGAACCCACAACATCAGTGTAACAGTATACAGTGTACAGTAACTCAATATAATAAGATTCAGTATTTACATGAAGTACGTGTTGTGTTTGGACATTTGTGTTTCGTTTACCGAGTCGATGTGCCGCAGGAAGCGCTGTCAGTGGTGAGTGAGGACCAGTCCATATTCGAGTCGCCCTACAGCGGTCCTCAGGCCCTACACATGAAGGGAGAGATGGCCTCGCCTGCGGTGTTCAGACAGGGTTCTGAGGAGAGCTCAGAACTTACTGAGCCAGACTGGACAGAGTCGGCCACACAGAATTCTGCAAAGAGAACAGAACACGTCAACGGAACCAGGTGAGGAGAATCGTGGCGCTCAGAACACACACTGACCTACATCAACCAGAACTGACAAACTCAACACAACTCAAAATAAACATGTTTTTAGTGTTTTCTAACAAATAATACATCTGTCCAGTGAAGAACACAGAAAACATCAGTGTCTAAAGAACAGATTAAAATTCAAGTCTTTCTTTAAAAACACACCAGTAAGAGTGAGTTTAACAAACATGAACTCTTTCATCACGTCACAGTCGTGAGTCTCCGGTGGACTGCAGCGTGACGAGAAAAACTCGACATATGAGCAGCAGTGATGGGGGACAGCTGGCCTACCAACCCTCGTACCCTGAGCCACGAAACAGCCCCCTGACCACCAGCCCACCCAGCAGCACCACAGAGGAGAAGAGGGTGATCGTACCGGCAGGTGAGGTTTTACTGGAGGCTTCCTGAGAAGATCAGCACTGAAGTCCTTTGGGACTGAATTGTAAGCTTGTCTGTGTAACAGGTGTTTGGAGACTTCAGAACTTCAGCTGCAGATAAAAATGAAAGAGTATTAGGACAGTTATGGGTCAGATTTGTGTTAAATTTTTATGTTATGTTTTCACACAAAGAAGATCTTTTGAGAAACGTCTCTGTATGGTCAACAATGTTGTTGTTTGGTTACCAGGGAACTTCAAAATATCTTCCTTGTGT
This sequence comes from Yasuhikotakia modesta, assembly GCA_036877545.1. Lineage (NCBI taxonomy): Eukaryota > Metazoa > Chordata > Actinopteri > Cypriniformes > Botiidae > Yasuhikotakia > Yasuhikotakia modesta. The sequence continues at coordinate 9,067 of JBAJNP010006671.1, read as the reverse complement.
TTCTCAAAAGCAAAAAAAGTCAAACAGCTTTAGAGTGACATATGAACATTTTCTTTAGAGAAAATGTTGTGTTTTTGGGTAAACAATCCCTTTTAAAAGGAAAGCACTGGAGCATGAGAAATGATGAGTTTAAGAAGTTTTGCTAAACTCCTGTAGATGCTAATACACGTGTCTCCACACGATGTGGTGATTATGCGCTAACCTCAGGCATTGCATCATACGTGAACTTTGTGGGAAAAACACAACTTGTAACACGGACGTTGTACAAGCGAGAAATACACACTGATGGGCCAACAGACTTCCTCCTCTGTGCTCTGCAAAGATAAATCATCAGATTAAACGTCACCTTTACACAGATTCAAAACAGGAGAATCACCGTTTCTCACACACGACTCCTGATGTTCAGGATCTACAGGGAGGCATTTTGTTCTCTTCTGAAGGTTGCTGTGACATTGTTAAAGGGGCGGAGCCGTGGAGTCACTCCACTTGAGTCATTCCGATTGAACAATTACAGTCTCATAATACCTGGATATGACATCACAGATCCCGTAAACAAGACACATTAAGTTTGAGAGATTAAAATAGTACAAAACTTTTACTAGAGTCTGTAAAACATCAACATACGCAGATCTTGACTGACTGATTTTACCGTCCCTCTTGTTCCCCTCTAGAGCTTGTTTCTCATTTTTGGCTCCGTTTGATTTCAGATCCAGAGGTGTGGACACAGGACCATGTCCGGCAGTGGCTGGACTGGGCTATAAAGGAATACGGCCTGTCAGATGTGGACGTGTCTCTCTTCCAGGCACTGGATGGAAAATCGCTCTGCAAAATGAGCAAAGAGGACATGATGCGTCTCACTTCCGCTTACAACACAGACATCCTGCTATCCCACCTGAACTACCTCCGGGACAGTGAGAGATTTTCCCAGAATTCCACATGAATAATCGAATTATTATTTGTTCAATTTATCCAAAAACCATGAGGAAAATTCAAAGTGTCATTTTAATTTTTAAACGTTAATACAGTTTGGAAATGTTGCGCATGTATTCTTAGAAAGAAACATTGTTTATCTTTCTATTTTTCACTCAGGTAGCCCCACCTTTTCCTACCCCACAACCCCAACCAACACACAACCACAACCTAGACTACAAGTGAAAGCTGGTAAGACAAACTATGATACCACAGAAGAATAAAAACACTTACCAGTAAAGCTGCAGTCTGTAACTTTTGCCTCTCTGTCGCCATCTCTGTTTAAACATAAAACTGCAGGTTATGCTTACAGATTAACACCATCACTGGACATGCAGTTATGAACATGCAGTCTATATAATCTATAGAAGTGAGGAGTTCAATAGGGTCTGTCTATATAAGCTTTTGACCAATCAGCAGCCAGAATGAGAACCGTGATGCTTCTATATAAAATAAAAAGAGAAAAACATGCAATAAGCCACAAGAATTTGTCCTACAGTGATTGACCATTTTAACCAAACCACATCACGGCCTCTGGTGGCTCATCGCACCCACACAAAATACACCAGATAGTTCAGACATCTGTAAGTCAAGAAACTTTAACCATTCCTGTGAAGTCTTACATTTACTGGAGGAAGATTGATGCAGATTTGTGTTGAAGCAGCGGCGCTGGTTTAAAGCGCACCGCTCAAGCGTGGCAAGGGTTTGAATTTTTGCGTTTTCAGACAGGAAACAGCTGTATTAAGACAGGAAGTGAAGGGTGTAGATCTCAGGTTAGGACACAATTGGCTATTCTGTGGCAAACACAGTTGGTTTAGAGAAAAGGACCCTGAGGAATTGTGCCATCTTCAGACCTACTTGGGTTTCTTCTGTCCTGTGTTTCTCCTCAGGGATGTTTAATGTAAGACTTCCTTCCCTCTGTGACCGCCGTCTCGCTCCCTTTAAAGACATCTTCCTGTCAAACGTCCCCCTGTTAGAACTCTTATCTGACTCTCTCTCTGCTACAGAAAACAACTTTGAGGAGATCAGCAGAAGAAATAGTTGGTCATCAAATGCATTACCTACTGGTCCAAAAGGTAAAGCTACTGTCTGACAAAACGTAATAACACACACACACAAAAATAAATACACATAAAACACACACACACACAGACATACACACACAAAAATAAATACACATAAACGCACACACACACACACACACACAAATAAATACACATAAAAACACACACACACAGACATACACACACAAAATAAATACACATAAAAACACACACAGAGACATACACACACACAAAATAAATACACATAAAAACACACACAGAGACATACACACACAAAATAAATACACATAAAAAACACACACAGAGACATACACACACAAAATAAATACACATAAAAACACACACAGAGACATACACACACACACACAAAATAAATACACATAAAAACACACACAGAGACATACACACACACACAAAATAAATACACATAAAAACACACACAGAGACATACACACACAAAATAAATACACATAAAAAACACACACAGAGACATACACACACAAAATAAATACACATAAAAACACACACAGAGACATACACACACACACACAAAATAAATACACATAAAAACACACACAGAGACATACACACACACACAAAATAAATACACATAAAAACACACACAGAGACATACACACACAAAATAAATACACATAAAAAACACACACAGAGACATACACACACACACACACACACACACACACAAAATAAATACACATAAAAACACACAGAGACATACACACACAAAATAAATACACATAAAAACACACACACACACACACACAAAATAAATACACATAAAAACACACACACACAGACATACACACACACACACACACACACACACACACACAAAATAAATACACATAAAAACACACACACACCTATATACATACAAACAGAACTATATATCAACATTTTTGTTTGTTAAATGCAGGTTCTCCGATCGAACATCAGCACAGCACCAGAACAACAGAACCTCCACTCAGACCGACACAAGGTTACAACACCTACAATGTCTTTATCCATAACATAACTCATCATCCATAAAACATCTCACAGTTTTGTACGTTTGCAGACCCCTACCAAGCGTTAGGTTCCATCAGCAGTCGCCTCGCAAACCCAGGTGAGAACTTAACAAAACTGTTAATCAGCGTCAAACCATCAACAAATGTTTGTACAAATACACCTTAAAAAATCATTTTACTTTGTCGTCCAACATATTTCATTTACATTTAGTTCTAATAGTAAAATAATTAAACATTCCAATAACGCTTCAGAAATATTCAGGTTTGAGGCCTATTAAAAACCAAACTTCAGGATTAGTCACTGTTTGCTTGATCTTCACACAGAAACGAAACAAAGCCATCTGACTGTAAAAACATCACATTTGTAAACAAAACTGTAACAGTTTCCAACTAGAACCTCCTTCAGTTCATATTCACCCTCTACATCATCTGCTAATGGACACTTTTGTTTTCTCTCAGGTTCTGGTCAGATCCAGCTCTGGCAGTTTCTGCTGGAGCTTCTGTCCGACAGCAACAACGCCGCCATCATCACCTGGGAGGGAACCAACGGAGAGTTCAAGATGACCGACCCCGACGAGGTGGCCAAGCGCTGGGGCGAGAGAAAGAGCAAACCCAACATGAACTACGACAAGCTGAGCCGGGCCCTGCGCTACTACTACGACAAGAACATCATGACCAAAGTCCACGGCAAGCGATACGCCTACAAGTTCGATTTCCAAGGCATTTCCCAAGCCCATCACAACCACCCGCCGGATGGTGGGGTTCTCAAGTACCAGCCGGAGGTTCCGTACATGCAGACGTACCACAATCACCAGCCAAAAATGAACTTCATGGGAACTCATTCGACCCCGATGCCCGTTTCCTCTGGGAATTTCTTTGGGCCTCCGACCAGCTACTGGAACTCAGCGACAGGGGTGGTGTATCCCAGCTCACCCATGCCGCGACACCCTGGCACTCACTCCCATTTGAACTCGTATTACTAAACGCAAGCCTGACCAACCACAAGGCCTTATATCATTGTATGAAAACAGAACATACATCAACTTTTATACTGATGTCTCTAGTTTTTATTTCAACGCCTTGGTTGGGTTTGTGATTTATGTTTGATAGCTTTGGGGCAAATGGCAACTTTTGGTGAACTCACCTTGCCTGTTTTAAACCTCTGTAGCAATTACAAGCATCCAGTCGTGTTTTTGTACAGTATATATGCAAAACAAATGGCTAATTGTAAATATGTCTTACATGTTACATATATAAGTCTTTAAAAAGACATTCCCAAAACCACACATATTCATCTCTAATGTTTTACATGTAATATGACTTTTGTATGCAATTTTTTTCATTGTACAGACTTCTTAAACAAATAACATCATCGTCATAACTGTAACATTATATTTGAAGCCAATAAAAACATGTAGAGCAAATACTGCAATTTTGATTGACTACAATAATAAATGAACTACATTACCCATAATGCATCGTCCAAACGTCCCACTTGACGTACCAACAGTTTTTAAAAACTCGTATTTTAAAGAGACACGGATGCACAAAGATACACGATACATGCATATTAAATACAAATAAAACTCACATGGTTTTTCCTCGAGTCCATCTCCATCCACAACACATACTGTCGTTGAAAACGTTTCCAAACGTTTGTGTAACGTTTGGGTCAGTCGTCCGGGAGAATTGCGCACATATATACGTATAAAAGTCATGCTAAAGTTTAATGCTTCATGTCTCCAAGCAGCATTAAAATGCATTGATACATAATGGGAACAAACGCACCTGCATTAACCAGATAACTAACTAACTAACTACATACTGACGTCACTAACATGGACTAACTAACCCATTATTTTGCGCATGCGCAAATGAACGTCACATTTAAAAAGTTTAGCCCCTCCCCCAAATTAATCCTATTTGCATTAAATTATTTGGATATCATGTAATAAACCAAAGGATAATTTTGGATATATTTGCACGGTAATATGTATTTAAAACTCCTGCATCACTCAACAACATCATAAAACTGATTTTGTTTATTCCAAGAATCCAAGAATGTCTTTATGCATAAATGTTCATAAATCAGGTCAAATTCATAAACACAACACCAAGACTTCTTGCCCCGCAGACACGACAGAAATATAATGACATCTGAAGGGAAGTGGCAGCTAAATTCTGAATAAAGGTGCATGAAGACAATGGTCACATCAGACATTAAATACAACCTGAATTAACCCAGAAAAAAGTTCCACCCTGTTGTTCTCCCATTAGTTCCAGTTCATGTGTCTTTATTCCAGTCTCCTGGTTCTTGTTTAGCATTTAAAAACATCTCTTCATCAATCACTCTTTGTGTTTTGACGGTGCTCTCAAACGCCCCTGGATCTGCAGCCACTCTCTCTTCCATTTGTTCTCCCAAAAACATCACATCTCCAGAAGGACCTGCAACTCTTTCCTGAAACTCTGTGAAAGTCGCGTCTGTGTCGACAAGAACCTCAACCTTTCCATCTGCATCATTCGTTAGCATCTCATTGTTTCTGTGTTTTGCTTTCATTTGTTCTTCAGCATCAGTCACAATCTCTTCTGTATAATCCTTAATTTCTTGTGCCCTTTTCACTTCCTTCCTGTCACCCAGAGCACTAACCCAGCCCCCATCGCGATGAATTGAGGGCTGTGGGGTCTCGTTTAAAATCCAGGCTGTGCTTGTGATCAGAGATCGTCTCGCATGAGGCGAAGAGGCTGTCAAACAAGCAAGAACAAAAGCATAAATAAACAATCTGTGTAAAGTATGATCTACAAGTTCATTTCATTTTCACTCTTTTTACTTGTAGCCTCAGCTTCACACACGGTTTCACAACAAGCACAAACAGGCGCATCAGTTTCGAGTTCCTCCCACCTGTTGATAGAAACAGAGACTGAATCAAACCGTTCTGCAGATACTGACAGACGCAGAAACGCAGTTATTCACCTCATTTTAACGCTGTTATACGTGCAGGACTTTGCTGTGGCTCTTGTAGTTGTGTTGTGAACTGATACTTTACAATGCAGGTACAAAGACTGTGAAGAATAAAACACACACACACACAGAGCCTAAGTTGATCGATGCCAGATGGTGCTATGATATACTTAGACTGAAAATGATTATGATAAACACAGTCTTCATTGGTCAAATATATTTAAGCATGTGACAGCTAGCCCTGGTTTCCTATATATAAAATATCCGCTCCTAAAATGGAATTAATACCGTGTCAGTCACTTGGGGGAGTAAAAAGGCATCGACTGAAAACCGTATAAAGTTTGACTGTCTCTGGAGGAAGCGGGACAGACTCCCATGTCTTCTGCTGTCCTCCATACATCTGTAAGCACAGGCCTTTCATAAGCAGCTTTTAATTTTAAAGATGCCACGTTTTCAAAAGCACCAAACTCACCCAAAGTGATGAATAACGCTGTGTTGTGGAGTTGAGTTTGGATCTTTGGAAACTGTAGCATAACAGGAATCCACAAAAATCCGTTCCTTCCGAGATACGTGTGCAGCAGAGACTTCAAAATACATGGGTTCTCCGAGCACAACGCTCTCATTGTCCTGCAGTATTTCCCAGCGTTCTAGAGTTCAAACACAACAGCATTCAAAACACACAAACAAACAGGAAGTTACAGCAACAGAGAGAACAAGCTCACCGTTACACACAGACACGGTGAACTTGACTCTGCTCTCAAACGTCTTGTGAGACACATGTTCCCTCATCACAGGGAGAAAACCCATTTTGTAGGAATAATGAAATCTAGAGTTGGAAAAAAGAGGGTGATGTAATGGATTCTGTGTAAATTTCCAGAATTCTCCTGGGATTTGTGCGTTACCTGTTGTATTGGCACTGGATGTTTAAGCTGAGTGGTACGGCTCTGATGACGGATCGCTGAGGTTCTGGGATATATCGTACAGTGTTGGAGTATATGATCTGTCCATTCATCATCTGAGGAAAATCAAACATTGTTATTTACAGACAGAAATAAGCATTTGAAGATGTTAATATGAGGTGCAGGTAACAGTGGCCAACATCACTGCTTGTGTTATGTTGCTTTGACAAAAGTGTTTTTACATACATACGGTTATTTTTTAGATTTACTGTATGTTACATAAATAACCTCGTTTTATTTTGTTAGGTTTGAGCCATTTTAGGTTCGTTATTATTCATTTTCAATCAGTTAATAATTTTAGTGGTTTACACCCAAACCCACTTGTGCTCATTGCTGAGACAACATCTGTAATATGTAATAGTTTCAGTGAAAGTGTTACTGAAGCTTTTACCGTTAAGGTGCTGCCGCACTCCTTAAGGTCGTAATGGAAATATATGAAGCTGCTGTCATGGCGAGATGCGCAGCACGTCCCCAGATAAAACAAAGACGGAGAACTTCTGAAGCCCAGAAGTTTCTTATTCACCCGCACTGAGATCTTACTGTACCCGCACCAGACCTCCACGCCGCGCGCGTTACGCACAGGGGACACTTGGAGACGCCGAGGACGCGCTCTGGGAATCAACAGGCTACTCAAAATGTTTGGGAAGTGTTTTTTCCTGGAGGCCGGTCTGAACAGCTCCTTGTCAACGAGAGGAACCGGAACATGCTGGAACATTGGGAAAACGTGATACGGGCCCAGAACCGGAGTAGTTTGTATGAGTTCGGCGTCTCCCGTCCACGGCCGGTCCGCCCCTGGCATCAGTGGCACGGGAAGGACTTCGTGCTCCGTGGAGATGAGGTCGCTACGGTCTGAATGAGCTCCGGTATCACCGGTGGAAGCTTTGGCCGTGAACAGCAGCGCAAGAAAGAACCACCGACAAATTAAACTTCCCATTATAACGCTTAAAAAGTGCGACAGACAGACAGATGACGTCGGTGGACTGATGACGTCAGGCGTAATCCTGCGTCACTCCAGGTTACGAGTTTAATTTGGCTTCACGTTATACTGAGTTTTAACATAACGATTATTATACTTTTAATAGCTTAAAAGTTAAGTTTAAACTTTAAGTTTAGGCTGGTCTTTTCAAACCAATCTGCCAAAATCAGCACGTGGCTTTAAGCGTTAAGTCAATGTTTGTAACTTTCATTATAAGGAAGTGAATGTCTTCTGTAATGTTGTGAAAAATGTCTTACAAGGAGACATCAATGTATAATACAAACATCTGTATTCTAAGTGTATCTGAACTCATGTTTAAAGACCAGCGATATCCAATGTAGCTTCAACTTTTGTAAAGTAGAAATGATCTGTTTACTGTTGTAAATATAAACAGTTCATCTGTCCATCTGTACAAATACTGAAAATAAACACATTTTGACCGTCTATCTGTGAGCATTGAGCAGTTCTGTGTAAATGTTATAAATGTATGAACCTTCTTTATAAGACTTTATATGTTATTTTATTTCAGTTAGAATTTCCTCCATTTCAACAGGTGGTTTTTCAAAATTTATTGAGAGGAGACAGAGCAACAACCTCGGCTGAACACTGCCCCGGACCCTCCACCCGCAGTGAGATATATTTATATATCCCCTAGATTTTAAAATAATGACTGAATAGACACAAACATCTGTATCTGTGTTATAAGCAGCCCGGAAACATTTTCAGAGTTTATCAGCGCTCAGACATTTTCTGACAGTGACACAAACTGACCGATGTCTTCTAAACAACAAGATTACAGGACCTACAGAGGCAACTGTCCCTTTAATAGAGAAACCAAACTGATGATGTCATAATACTTCAGACAGCATGTTCTCATGACTGATGATGTCAAACAAATGACAAAGTAAAGAAGCCAGTTACAGGTTTAAACTGGTGATGAACATAAAGGACAGCAGTCACCACGGATCTGAGCAGGTAGGTTAAAGGCCCTGTCATTAGAATGAACGTTGAAAATGACATTTCACCCTAACATTGCTTTAACGTTAACTGGATGACGCATGGATGCTATGTACACAGATTACAATGGGTGAAGATGGCATCAGTTAATTAAA
>JBAJNP010006670.1:0-21973 GCA_036877545.1 Yasuhikotakia modesta | reverse complement strand
ATACACACACACACTCTCTCTCACACACACACACACACTCACACACACACTCATACACACACACACTCACACACACACTCATACACACACACTCACACACACACACACACACACACTCACACTCACACACACACACATACAGTAACATACAGTATGTATGATGTATACAGTAGCACCATGTTTCAAAACTCTAATGTAAAATCATTACGATACATGATCAATAATAAATGCATAAAATGTCTGATGCATTATACATAAAGCACAATGTGTATCTAAAATCTATAACGCATGTTTCCCTAAGAATGTAAGAATATTTGTGATATTTAATATTTGCCAGTGCTCAGGCGCGTTTGGGAAACTGCTGTTACCGAACAGTTTTCCCTCATTTTCCCTCCGGCTTCATTTAATTTGTCCTGCTGACACACAGACTCCAGTTCCGCCTGATCCTGCAGAGATATGTGGAGATAAATCTGTGTGCCGCTCTCAGTTTCTGCTTTCATTCTGCGTTCTGTAGTGAACAGATTCTCCTCTCTTATCAGACGATTACCACAGCAGTTCGTCTTCTGCGTAAAGTCTTCGAAAGCAACCGTGTGGACAGAAGTCAGGGAAAATAAACTCCGGAACATAATGCACCGCTGAGCTTTTCCTACCCACAATGCCCCACCGCGGTCTGTGGCGGCATCCAGCGCGGTCACGCTGAGGTTTAGTTCTGACCTCAGGCCATTTCTGAACTTCAGGAGCGCAGAGCGGATATCCAAGCGGCCCTCCAGCCCTCTGCTCCTCTTATAGAGCTACAGGAAGTGCAATGAGAGCCCACAAATAAAACACCTCTAATTATGAGCTGGAAACGGCTGCCATCAGACACGACGCCCTTGTCAAGTTTTCCGGAAATAAAATGACTCTTTTCAGCTCGTTTGTTAATCTAATGAGGTTGAGAATCTGCGTTCCAGAGAATAGCTGCAGAAACCGAGTTGTGGGACAATTAGCAGACAGACGCGGTGGTCGGTGAACACAACATTAACTCTGCGCTTGATTTATGGAGCTCTAAACGGACTGTATTGATCGTGTGTCTCTCAGGGGCCGTGAGAACCCTGCTGTGTCATCAAATCGTGTCCCACGAGACCCTCCGATCGGTGGGCTGCCCCGGGTCTCACTTAAACTCATAAATAACAGTAATGAAGAACTATTAACTCAAGCACAGAGGTGATAATGAGAGAGTTTTACCCACCAGCTCAACATTGACTGATGCACTTACTCTGTAGATAAAGCCATGAAAGCACATGACTGTAAAACTACTGTACAGTTACTGTAATGTATTTAAACTGTTATTCTGTGTTTAAAAGACCAGGCAGTCAGTTTTAGCAGTGAATAGTCATTGCAAACGCATTCACTGAGTCGTACAGCAAAGAATAAATTAGACAACAGTTAGTTACTGTTTTTCTGGATTAAATGTTAGTTTAACTCATGTAAAACATCTCCAACCCATCTTCAGTCATAAACATGGACATGTCTGGTGATTGTCTGCTAGTTTGGATTGGAGACCAGGTGAACAACTAAACAGGCACAGAAACCTGCTAAACCAACTAAAACCAGCAAACAAACCAGGCCGGTTTGTTTTCAGCGGGGCGAGTTTCAGAAAGAGCAGCAGGACTTCAGCCGAGCAAAATATTATGAGCATGTGACTTTGTTTGAGTGTCTATACAAGGAAAGTGAATAAAAGCGTAAACATGCACGGAAACTAAATAAAAGGCCGGTTTAATTTAGCTGCGGCTTCTGACTGTTCTATAGAAACAATTATAAGGGCAGTTTTCAGCTATTTCACCACAGATGGACTCCAGTCGTGTATAAACATACGACACAATAACAACAACACACACGTCCTCGCCAAACGTCTTCAATACGTTAAGGGCAGAATGACGCTGGGCGCTCATTGGCTGTTTGTTTGCGATGTGTGTGTGTGTGCAAAAACATGGAAATGTGATTTTTCTGGGCAGATATTTTAGGAGCAGCTGTAGGAGTTGAAGAATGCGCGGTCACAGACTAGTCAATCGTCTGCTTGGATTGCCAGAACATGTAGCCGTCCGGTCCCCTGCGTGACCAAACCGGCCAAACTACCGCCCACTTAACGCAGGAAAATGACAACCCTTGAAGATCACTGAGTTTCCGTCGCCGGGCGGCAGGGAGAAAATGAGGGACCAAAAATGGTGTTTGTTTCCTGCAGGAGTGGGAGGCAGGAAGGACGAGCGGCCAGGCTGCCCCCCTCTCCTCTGGAGGTCAGCGAAACAGCGACACCTACTGGGCGAACAGGCCAGTTATTCAAAACAACAGTTTTAACCAACATTAAAAACCAGATAAACAAGCTACAGCAAACAGCAACTTTAATTAATACAAACACAACCTGATGTAAAAATATTAATGAAGGGAAAGTTATTTTTAAATAACTTTGAAATGTTCAGCCATGGCCATAATAGTTTTTCTGCTAAGGAAAGATTAAACCTCTAAACATAAAACATAAATGATTTTACACTTGAACTCAATGAAATTAAGTCCAATTTATGTGAATGTATGAAGAAATGCTTTTATCTGTAAAAATCTGCACAGGAAGTTTTTTCTGCATGTAAACATTTAAAAAACAAACAAACTTAGTTTCATTCAGTCATTTTATTACACATACACACGTATATATGCATGAACACTGTAGCGTTTAAGGGCAACAACAACTGCAGCACAACAAGCAAAATAAAGTGCTTTTATAAGCCCACAGGTCAACACACAGACCGCTGCTGTATTTAATATTGTTTGTATTCAGTCATTTTTCAAGATAAAACAGTTTTGTGCGATACAGATTAAACACACACCGCATTAAATAGTGAGCACAATAAATAAACCACAGAACACGTGTGCTCTCATTCACAACAAGTCCTTTAGTGTGCGTGTGTAGTTTAAAACTCCAGCCATCGTGCAGCGCTGAACACTAGGTAGTTTCTTGTGATAACACTGAATTTGTAACATCATCTAAGTGGTCTTTTCTGTTAACAAACACACAGTGGATGCGTGTGGCCCGCGGGCCGCTGTCTTCTCTGCAGACGGTGAGGATAAACCGGCTGATGCCGGTGTTTGGGCACGGCGAGAACACCTGATTCATCTTCAGGCCTGCAGGCAGACAGCATTGCAGGTCCTCCACTAGGTGGCGCACAGACACGCGGATAAACGCGCCGTGACTGACGATCAGAGCGTGGACGGGAACGCCGCGGACGCCGTCGTTAGCCAGTCCGGCGATCACGGGCTGCTCTGGTTCTGATGGTCCAGAGCAGCAGGCGGAACAGCGGCTGGGCGAGCCGTGTTCATCTAACATGCGCTGGTACAAAGATCTGAGGAACTTTTTGAAACGCATCTTCACCTGCAAACACACACACAGATGTTTGTTATTGTGCGTGAGGTACATCAGCTGAACACAAGAAGAAACAACTCCACCTGTTCCAGCGTCTCTCCTCCTGGTGGGGTGTAATCTCTGCAGGCCTGGCCCGCTGCGTTAGCCATGTTCTTCAGATCTTCTTTAGATCTTCCTTCAGCCACTCCAAACCCCTGCAGAACGAAGAACAGGAACTGAAGTACAGAAACCAAAATCTGAGGTTTCAACCATCGTTTCCTCACAGAAGATCTCTGGTCTGTGGGACACTCACTCTCTCTCGGAGTAAAGGGTCCAACACCATCTCAACAGCAGAAGAATGGAGATTGTTTCTCAGGATGATGTCAGCCGTCTAGAGAACGACAGGTTTAAACAACAGCTCATCTACAAACGTAAAGCATAAACCACAGAGTTCAGTCTCGCTCACCTGGACGGCTCTCTGGAGGTTACTGACGAACACATTTGTGAACTGGACATCTCTGAGATACCGTCCGGCCGCGGCTGCCTGGTGATGCCCAGCGTCTGACAGCAGTGTGTCAATGCCCTGACCTACACACAGTTACAAACCATCACAATGAACATCTGACCTTGCTTGCAGACCACAGACACCCTCTTGTCTTTGTACTTACCTTGAAGCAACTTGTCTCTGTTGTACTGGGTTTCACCACTAAAGAAAAACACACAGTTTAGGGACACATCCACTCACACACATCTGCCCTGCGACCCACTGCAGGACATGCTTGCGTTCATTCAATACGTAACGGGCACGCGCACCACTCACACTCACGTAACGAAATGAAAGCGAGAAATTTAAACGCATTTAAATGAAAAAAAGATGTGCATTCAAATGCAGGACTTACTGTCGGACGATTGTTAACGCAAACGTGAGCATAATACAGACTTTAAACGCGAGCGGCTGAAACGTGTGACCGACGCTTCCTGGTTCGCGAGTCGATGGCGGTGACGTCACGCGCCACACGCGGCGCTCTGTCGCCCTCGTGTGGCGGGTTTGTGAACGACAGCGCCGCCGCTGTAAGTCATTATAATGGTTTTTAATGTGTGACGCTGTGTTTTAGTGTTTGTACGTGTGCATTTTGTGTTTTTTGTTTCATGTAAAATGTATGTTTAAGAGTGAAAATAAGGGGATTTGATCATGATGCTTAAACATCATCCATCTACTTAGTTACGATTCTCTAACAGTTTATTTTATATTGTGTGTTAAACTTTAGTCCCCAGCAGAGGACACAACTCTGTTACAACAACACACCTCAATCTGACTTAATGTTCAATGTTTGCAAGTATTTCCACATAACATAATACTCTTCAACTGAAAGATAAGACAGATAAATAAAGTGTAATAGTAACTATATTATATTCTTAACCCACAAACGTTGTTATAAAACAGAAATATGCTTTTATATTAACACTGTTTGGAGAGTTAATAAAATACACAACAGTTTGATTTGAAGGTTTATTTAATTTAATATGCAACAGGCCGAAATGAGGTACGTGTCCGAACTTTTAAGGGTAAAATATTTCTGGTTTTGTTGAAATGCCACTAAATAATTCTGTGTAGTTGAATGAAATTTAAAGGCAGTACAAACATGGCAGCTTCAACATTAAACATAATAGTTAGAAATAATGATGTCCTGTCCTGGTTTCACCCGATAAACAGTGTATTTAGTTATTTAGTGAGTAAATGTCACCAGGCAACAACAGAACAGATTATTGCCCCTAACAAAAAGGTAACAAACTTCTTACAGGTGATACACAACACGGTTTTAAATACACCTGAACTACTGTAAGGTGTTGTGATGGGGCAGAGGCACAAAACAAACAAGATGATGCATCAATACGCACATTTAAATAAGAGCTAAGAAATAAAGGCAAGTTACACAAACTTGAAACACAAGGCAAAGATTGTTCCTGCAAATATTTTAAAGTAACCATTAAGACATTTTATGCTGTGCACCTTCTGTTAAAATCAACGTAAAACAGTGTAAATGCAGAGAAAGCAGATTGGGAAACAGCCATCACGAAAACACACCAAACTGTTTTACAAAATAGCAGCAACAGGAAAATAAAAGTTTCTGTCAGCAGCACTGAAACACAAACAAACGAACATCTAGCACACAAACTCTGACAAGCTAAATGTGTGAAAATACATGAACTTACAGACCCTCAAAATGAACAATAATCGACTGCAGACTGAATCACTGAGACAGACCTGAACGTAACTTGCATAGTTGTGTTTAAACGGCACCCTGGTGTTGTTTTAAAGGTTTAGTAAACAATTTAAAGTCCACTAATAAAACAAACTGATTCAGAATCACTTTACAAAAAGTGCACAAACAAAATAATAGAGGCAGACAAAGAAATTTGGCATGTATTAAAATATCATTTTCTATATATGAGGAATATTCAAGTAGATGTTGGATATTTTTACAAAAGCTAATAAAACAAACTAGGAAAATAAAGTGATATAAATTTAATAATGTCTATTTATGATGACATAAATTCAACACAACTAAAGGAAACAACTAACCGTTCAGCTCAAACTGCTAGATTAGTTTACTTGTCTACATGAATTGGTCTAAATTTATAACTATAACCCACAAACGCACCTAATATGGGAAACCAGCCCCAAACAAAAATAACTTACAATAAAATAAAAACCCTTAGAAACGTTCTGAAAGTGCATCTGTTTTGTGTTTTTACAAAAGATTTCAAAACTCCCAAACTATTAAACTGCTCTCAATATCTCCAGCGGAGCAAACACACTTTCTTCAGCTCAGCACAAATGTTTCATTAATAAAACGTTTCAGAAACCTTCTCACGCTCACAACCTCTCCATCTTCTGTCACGTGCACAATCTTTCCATCCTGTTTTTTATTCACCTCTGATTCTCTCTACATAAATCTTTCCATCTCTACATACTTGATCTGTCAGAAATCTGCCGTGCGCTCGTGAAATTAAGATGCTTTGAACTGCTTATCAGACTGGATAATATACAGTATGTTTAGCAATCATCTGTGTTTGAGATGCATGTATCCTAAACCTGTTTATTTTCTGCTATAAAAATCAATCCTTTACTAATAAATGAATTTGTTTGTGCTGAAAATAAGCTTTTCTGAGACGTATCCCAAACGACCCGGTATCTTAAAAGAAGTCATTAGAAAAATACATTATGTAAATAGCACAATTAATAATAATAATCATTATTATTGTATATTATTAATGGAAGATTCGTTTTACACTACAGCCAAAACAAGCGTATGCTGGTATAATTTTTATATATGCTATTATAGTTTATGGCCGTTTCATTTAAATTCAAGTATGTTGAATTGCATCGCCTGCAAATCTGAGGCCATGCAGCCGCTGTTTCTCTGCGGTATAAAACATCAAGCGTTTGTTTGTCTGCAACAGAACAGTGAAACATCAACGTCATACAATACAGTAATAAAATAATACATGTCACTGTAGGTTGAGGAGATGTGGCGGAGAGGAACAGGAAGTGACATCATAAGTTGACGTCACGCACATCTGTGGGGGTGCAGGACAAGTTCGGAGCGTCTGTCACTTCGCTGGTGGCTCCGGCCTCTTGTTTCTGAGGAAGGCGACTCTCTTTGAGGCTGTTGGTCAGCAACTGTTCGATCTGTTCCTGGCATGACTTCAGATAGTCCTGCATCAGACAGACAGTGAGAACCACAGAAAGTCACATGAAACGTTGAGGTCCGCACACATATTTCTGCTCATTTCCCGCCTCTGTGTGGTTCTTCAGAACGGTTTCTCTTTCCACGCCAAGTTATTATTGTGGTGTCTAAGATTTCAAATGAAACTGCCCCTAATTGGCACATAAAAAAACTAAACTGCGTGTGATTGGTGGGTTTCTGTTCGTCAGACAGACGTTTCCTGTCAAAAGTGGGCGGTTCCTGGCTAGAATAAACTGCAAACTGGACCAGATGATAAACAAGTCTGGCCACACGAGGCGGCGTGACGCTACAGACAATAAAACACTGACACTTCCTGTCTGTCTGTCAGTGATGTAGGAGGTCTGTGGAAAGATCCAGTGTCACAGTTGGCGCTTAAACTCTCGTCTCTCTTCAGATAATTGAAACCTGACAGTCTGTTTTATCATCCGACCTACTGAGATGAAAACAACAGGCCTTGTTGTCCTGGCAACCGCAGGCACAGGAAGAAAAGGTTGCTACGGCGACATAGTGTTTTCTTCCCAAAACTTCAGATGGAAAATAGGTTAACGCATTACGTTTAGGGGAGACAAAGAATGCGTTTAACGTTACGAGTGTGTTTGCGTAAGCTTGTGTGTCAGAGTTTGAATGGGGCGTTCACTCTCTGGGCCTAATTCAAAAGTTTAACGGCGAGACTTTTCAAAACAGCCCGAAGGCTGTGTGTGACTGAGTGTGTGTGTGTGAGTGTGTGTGTGTGAGTGTGTGTGTGAGTGTGTGTGAGTGTGTGTGTGTGCAGGAATGCAAATGTGTGTCTGTGCAGTAGTGAGTTTTAATCCACAGATGTGGTTCAGAGACCCGTGTCTCGCCACAGGAATGCTGTTCTGAAAACATACACTGCCATCGTGGCGTGAACACACACACATACACACTCACACACACACACACACACATACACACACAACACATACACACACACACACACACTCATTCATAAAATGACACATGGCCTCCATTTTCAAACAGTCATGCAACTTTTCTGACACTTTTCCATGTCCACACGTTGCATCGTGAGGAAAATGTGAATAATTTCAGTATCCAAAACATCAAACATGACAAAAATCCCAAATTCAAACAGTTTAAATTTTAAGCAGCACACAAACTTTAAGCAGTTTTTTTTTAAAACTAAAGCTGGGCTGGTGTTTTAGTTCTTGAGTTTCTGCTCTGTGTTTGTTTGTTTAAACAGTCTGAGGGTTTGTAGGAGCGCTGACACTCACCACCTCAGTGTGGGTGATTTTGGCCAGCAGCTCTATCAGACTGTAGCCCCACAGGTTCTGGTGGTTCGGGTCGGGCTGCAAGCCGCACACGGCTGCTCCCACACTTCCTGTAGCAATCATGGAGGGAGGATACATGGTGAAGCTGTGATCTGAGGAAACACAAACACACACACAAAGCATGAGCAGTTCAGATGTTTCCCTGGAACATGACTCACCTGCGAGGAACAGCAGGAAATGTTGACGATAACGCAATCTGAGAACGTTTCTTGTTGGAAATCTGTTTTGAATTCCACAAAAACCTCAAGCAGACTTGTTCACGCTCTCAGGTTTCAGACAGGGAGTCGCTGAAGACCTCCTACAGCTGTGTGTGGAGGGAGAGCTTAGCTTAGCTTCCGTCCGTCGTATCTCTGAGGGCTTTGAGGTTCCAGGAACTTCTCCCGTCTTCCTCGCGAGCCTGAGAACGGGACCTGGGCTTCATTTTTAGGAAACGCTCCTCTCTCCTGCGCTGGAGGCTGCGTGTTTCCTCTTTCAGAGCGAGAGGATGCAGGCGTCAGCGTTGACTGAACGCCCGGAATGAGACCCACAATGCAGCAGCGGCTGTGCAGTAAAGCAATAATCCTCACTTGAGGAAAAAAATCCAAAATTCCTAAAACATTTGCAACGGCTCAGAAAAGCCTCCCGTCGCTTCTTGTCTGGTTGGCCACAGAAACACGCCCAGTTAAATATACAAAATCTTTATATAGACGCCAATAACGAGAAAGAAAAATATTACAACACATTCACATCACACAACAGACACAACCCTGACGTACACAGATCATTCAATCCTGTGTAAGAGTGTGTGAGTGTGTGTGTGTACGAGTGTGTATGAGTGAGTGTGTTTGTGTATGTTTAAGTGTGTATGTGTTTCAGTGTACGTAAGTGTGTATGAGTGTTGTGTGTGTTTAWGTGTGTTTGTGTTTCAGTGTACGTAAGTGTGTATGAGWGWTGTGTGTGTTTATGTGTGTGAGAGATTGTGTGTTTGTGTGTGTGTGTGTGACTCTTACCTGTGGCACAGAGAGCGATGAAGGTCTGAGCGTGTTTGCGGATGACTGTCAGTCTGTCTTCAGCGAAGGGCAGTTTGTGAAGAATGTGTTCGATAAAGTCTAAAGGTGTGACAGCAGCCATGTTCCACTTCAATTTACTCAACACCACTAACTCCCACTCCAGCAGAGAGAGAGAGAAAGAGACATAGAGAGATAGAGACATAGAGAGATAGAGAGAGAGAGACATAGAGACATAGAGAGAGACAGAGATAAATAAGTTTGGTGGTTGCTGGTCATCACATCAGTTGTAGATTAAAAGTTACTTTATATTCCTGGATGAGTTTTGAACATCAAAACATTTTTAGACATTCAACTAACGCTACTGCTTGGTTTCAGGAACGTTATTTTAACCTAAGTCTGTAACGTTTTTAAAACATTCCACCAACAACTTAAGAATAGCACTTTGGCTTACAGAATATATACGGCATTAAAAATGTTCTGTTAACGTCACTGTTGAAATGTTTTGTAATAACTTTCACAGAACTATTACAGAACGTTTTGAGAACATTTCCTGTTAGCTTGGAAGTGTATTTTAAATGCAGCAATGAAATTATTGTGCTCTTAGATTAAGAATCAACAGCCTGAAGAATTGCCCCCTAGTGTTTGAATCGTTATATTGCACATTTATGTATAATCTCTACACATATCCTCCAGCTGGTTAATAATGTATCATGTCAGAAGCCCCGCCCCCTGTCTTTGATCTCCACCAATCAGACGCTGCATTCCCTGCACAAACACAACTTCCTGTCTTGCACGTGGCCGGCTGGTTTTGTTTCGCTGCTGTAGCTGCTTTCTGAGAAACTGAACCGAGAACCGAGGGGAAACACAAGCCAACACCAGAAGCCTCAGTGTGTGTCGCTGCATGAAGAGGGGGTGAGAAATCTGACATTACTGTAACTCCAGCAGAGGGGCCGTCCCAAAGCATCAGCACAAAGGTCACGACGTTTAAAGCCTCGTATTTTCCCTCATAACACTGCCAATGCCATACAAACTTTTAACCTTTATATATAAAGTATTAAGATGAAGTTGTCTTGACTCAGACAGTTTCCTCTCTTCCTCCAAACACATCTCAAATCTGAACGATCCACACAAATGGTGAGAAATCATTAAAAAAGTCTTCAGACTTTAGACCAGGTGTTTAAGTGCTTATGGTCCTACAAAAACATCTGTGAGATCTTCTGGTCGAGATTTGAAACTGTTCTCAGGCCGATCTGAGTTTGTTCTTTCACTTCTGCTACTAATGTCATAAGAACATGAATGAGTGAATTCAACCATTAGAGGGCAAAGAAACTTCTGAAAGTGCCTGTAAATCATTTCTGTAGACCCAGAATAACTGAAAACTTCTGAATCTCACCAGCAGCTGTTGACATGTGATGGAGTTGTCCGTGTACAGGCAGAGTTTCCCGGTCGACAGCGGCCGACACGCTTTTAGTTTTGAAGCCAGGAAAAGACAAACGGCCCCTAACAGCTGCAAGTAACATTTTCTGGTAGGAACTGCGGCTAAAAATCTGTCCAGGTAGTTCATAGCCAAAGGAAAAACGTCCTCCTCGCATTTCTCCTCCTCACAAACCTGTAGGAGATCAGACAGTATCAAAAAATGTATTCAGTTCATATATTCATATATATACAACGCCTATATTCGTATGTATGTTGTGTGTGTGTTCTTAAATGTAAGTTTATTATTAGCCTTTTAAACTATAAGCTAAAGAACGTACAGAACTTATTGCTATGTTGTTTTCACAGACTGCAGCCCATCTACCCTTTACCAAGTAATTTAAAGTACTTTTCACAGCGTTAGTCACTGTATATTTCACACGTTCAGTTATGACTGTATGAATCTGTGTGTAATATTGCTGCTGGCTTCCCTCATGAGAAACAGGAACTTTCCAGAATTAAAGACCTTTATTCATGCTTACAGGGTGTGTGTGAACCATTGACACCCACACATCACGACCTGGTGACTCGTCGTGTTATAAAACGACAAACATTTAACGCTTAGGACGCAAGTCACTGCATAGATTCTGCATGTGAGTATGAGGCTATAGATGACATGCATTAGGATATAGATGCATTAGGATATAGATGCATATGAGATATAGATGCATTAGGATATAGATGCATATGAGATATAGATGCATTAGGATATAGATGCATTAGGATATAGATGCATTAGGATATAGATGCATTAGGATATAGATGCATATGAGATATAGATGCATTAGGATATAGATGCATTAGGATATAGATGCATTATAATATAGATGCATTAGGATATAGATGCATTAGGATATAGATGCATTATAATATAGATGCATTAGGATATAGATGCATATGAGATATAGATGCATTAGGATATAGATGCATATGAGATATAGATGCATTAGGATATAGATGCATTAGGATGTCTTGAGGAGCTGTAATGCGTTTGCGTCATTTCTGCACCGGTATGCAGCTGAAGTTTGGGTGTGTTTTAAAAATTCGCCAAAATGACATAATGGCACAAAGCTGTTTACATCGCACATGTAAATACATCACAAAACCTCCTTTTTCAAACGATCACCGTCTTTTAAAACATAAATAAATGTTTGCTTTAAAACTGAGCTTGTGAGCTGCCGAAAGGTGGAGTTTAGTGTTGCGTTTCCTGGTATTTTTCTACCAAACCAAAAAAACATTTTGCACATTTACAAACTTTTGATACATTTACACAACAGCAACTCGTGCACAGGTGAGAACAAACACAAGTTGACTTAAGTTCACACACGTTAAACTGTGTGCGTTACAATAACACAAGTGTGTATCGTGTCCACACGGTCAACATTACATAATGCATTTGACAGACGTCTGTAAACCTTGGACACGAACCTCCAGCATCCACGTCGCGACCATCCGTCTCATGTAGGGCTGGACGTCGGACTGCACGCATGTGAAATAGGGTCTCTGCGGTATGTATCTGTCCTCCACCGTTAAAAGACTTTGCAAAACCCTCTCGTCGCTGAAGATGTTCGGGTCTTTCGGTGCCTTTCTGTCTGCGCCGTTTTCCAAGCAATAAAGATCCATGTTGCTCATGTGTGTGTGAAGCTGTGCTGGTGCATTTATGTGATCCGCCCCACTTTCTCTATAGCTGTAGTACAAGCGCGTTATGTGTCACATCGCGACGGACTGAGATGAAGTGAATCCGGTGTCTTGTCTGAATTCACTGCCACCCGAACCGAAGTCCCTCCTCTTACCGCCCGACTCATGCCGCAGAAATGCTGACATTTGTCTTTCCTGCCCATGTGGCGAAACATGCATGAAGTTTAATGCAACCCTTAAAAACACACGACACGCCACTTACAATGAAACAACATCGACAACGAGTCGGGCAGATATAAAATTATACACGACATATGATGTCATTTTTATTTCCTCTCACGTAGAGACACACATGGCCGTAAAGGGTCTTTATTCCTGAGGCTGGATTTATTGGATTTAAATCACCCCACAATTGCTTTGCAAATAACTTCATTTATACTGAATTAACTGGCCAGACCGAAACGTGTCACACAACCCTGATACCTCAGAGGAAGTATAACCTTACCAAACTGTTCCATGCAGGAACAGCCATAACACAGCAGGAAAAGCACAAATATTTCACAGATTAAAAGTTTATAAAACTTTACACTGGCATCTTATGTTACTTGTGTTATCTGGGCAGAAGACCAGCATGAATATTCATAAGTTATTTGGTCATTTCTGTCTGTAGCAGACGAAGGTGAGGGTGTTGAGAGAGTCAGACATGTTCCTATCAACAGGTAAAAATGTCTTTTGTGTTGCCGTGAACTTTGTGTTGCGTATGATGCATAACTTTACGCTGCCGTGATCAGAGACTCAGAGATAACAACATCTATTTCCTCTGACGCATTTCATTCATGAAGAAAAACACTTGACTGTAAACTGTGTGTTTATAATCTCAGGGTTTAAACTGTGACACTGAGCACAAAAGAAGGTCGTACTGCCATTTACTGAATGAATTCACTTCTAAACGGCAGACAAACAGAATCAAACACACTAAACATCTGTCTGTACTGAGCTCAGCCGCAGGGAGTTCATGCGTTACTGAAATCTTCAGCGTCAGGAACTCATTCAGAGTCACACGTCTGACATAAAGGAATTTCATTCAGACAGATTGTCTTAAACATGAATTAACTAATCCAGGACTGCTCAACTGTAATTGTCATTCTCACCAAATATCTTTGGGCAAAATGCTGCAAAAACAACAACAAAAAGTGTCACACATCACCAGATCTGTGATGGGAATAACTGATCACCAGTGCTTGAGATCCGTGTTTAACTGAGGTGGGCTTGGTGGGGGCTGTGATGTTTATATGATAACATGTCAACACACATCAAAGCGCAGAAGGTTGGAGTTCTCACACGGCTGGAAAATGTGCAGAAACGTGAAACGATCCCAAGATTTCTTCAGCGTTCCAGACCACAGACAGACATCCTATATCAAAAACGTTATTCTTAACTTAGTGGAATATTTTAAAAACATTACAGAATTAAAAAACGTTTAAACTTTCAGAATAACATCTTTAATGTTTTGTTACTTGGAAATGACTAAATTAAGTAAATTACTGGACACTTAATACTGATCCAGAATCAGTGTTTACTATCATTCTACAGCATTCAGACGTTGCTTCACCTGGACACGAGACGGTGAGAATATTCAAGAACACGGCGTGACCTGCAGAAGACTTAAAAAAAACAAACTCCATGCAGTGAGAACATCAGCAGTGAGATTTGATGATGGTGTTTATGGTGGTTTACACACATGCAGAATTCTGCTGAGATAAGATCTCAGATCTCTATATAAGAGAACAAACGACTTACTGTTCATATATATGTGTGTGTGTGTGTATATATAAAATTGAGAGCAGCATATATAGATATACAGAGAGAGAGAAATGTGAGAGACAGAGAGAGAGAGAGAGAGACAAAAAAGAGAGCGACAGAGATATGACAGAGTGAGACAGAGAAAAAGAGAGAGAGAGAGAGAGAGAGAGCATCAAACAAACTAATCTATTGGCTCCCAATTCCACTCCAAATCAAGGACACAGCTGGAACCGTTTGATTGGTCAGCAACTTCTTTGTGGGTGTGGTCTGATTGTAACGAGGAAGCTGATTGGTCAGATACATCGCTTTGGAATTTGTGTGGGATATAAAAATACCATCTCGAAAAACGAAACGGTGACTAGCTGGAATTGGTCATCTAATTGGTCACAGTCATTAAGCTAGTCAATGGAAAACAGCAGGGTGATACAGAGGCTGTATGTGTCCGTCCGCGTGTCGGCTTGTGTAAAGATAATGAGTTTCCTTTAGCGTTCTGCTAACATAAAGGCCCTCTGATGATTCTAGCTTCTAATGCTACTGATTGCTTTATTGAATTTCAGCTCAGAATGTGTTGACGACAGACACAAACAGACGAGTCTCACCAAACGCTGAACATTTCACAAGAAACTGCAGCAAAACGTTAAATCCTGATTCGTCCAAATTAGGAGACTTCCCAGAGGAAAAATGTATCGCTCTGTGATTCGGCGACTCAGGAGACTTGAGTGAATTCTCAAAAGTCATTCTTTTAAAAGTCCTTTATAAATAGACGGTCAGTTGTTGTCATGCGGTTTGATTATGGTTTATACAATTAAAGTGGATTGCGTACAAAATCGGATGATAAAGGAAATCTCTCATTTTGACTTGTTATTCTGACAAATCTGAGCACAGTGTGAATAACGTGTGATCTCAGACTGTAGAAGAGACACGAGATGAGTCTACGGCTTTGTGTTATCTCAAAGACATGTCGATGTGAGAAACGGGCTTTGTTCTGAAGTCTTACATAATCATTCTCTTATATAAACATTCCTGTCTTATCAAAATGAAGACAAGATCAGCAAACCTGGAATTTTGCTAATCACATTCATCTTTTATTTTGGAAAATTGGAATAAGGGATTCATGTTTTTGACAGTGATGTTATACTAAAATATGAAGTTATACATAAACTTTATTTTAAATGTAAGAGTGCTGGTGGTTCTGCAATGCCCGTCTCAGAGTTCCCATACCAAACCATTTTCCCATGCTTCAATTAAAAATACTGCTGTGTTTTTGGCATAAAGCTAAAAATGTGTCACCCCACTTATTCACATGGAAAAATGTCCACATTCATTTTTCATTATTATCAAATCAGCTCCGATTCACAGACATTGTCACTGTCAGAGAGTTTCACATACACTGAAAAGTAAGACTGAAATATTATATATCCACACAGAATCGCAGACGTTTATCTTCACAGACAGTCTAATAATAACTGGAAAATATTTGAACGATCCTACAATATATTTTTACTTAATATATTGTTACTTAATGGAAATGTTATGAAAACGTTCTTACAACGTTAAGGCAGGACAGACAGGAAGTGCTCCTCACTGTCATGTCACACTGATATTTTGACGTCTCTTCCCAGGACTGTTGCGGCTCCTCTTGGGATCAAATTCTCCCTTCAGTTCCGGACACAAGCTTCAAATCAGGAACCACATCCTCTGCTAACACAGATATTCACTGTCAAGATGAAAATCAAACTGGGCTCACTGGAAATACAGTTTTAAATGCAAATTCTGACAAATTCTGCAACTTATCACAAATGCAGCAAAAACAGAACAGCTTTTTCATCTTCTGTGTTAGAGCTGGTCACACACAGTATGTTTTTATTCTGATATCCACACAGAAATGAGAAATCAGGATAATTTAGGAATTGTGTGTGTCCGACTCACTCATCTAAATCAGGTCAGGAACAGGTTTAATGTATAAACATGCGTTTGGCTATAAATGAGCTGACAGTCGCACCCCAGATATTTGGGTAGACAACACGATGTGCACGCTTGCATCATTTTTTGCCTTGTCTGCATTTTCAGTTCCATTCCGATTTAGTCAGACAACTTTCTGTACGATAAGAACTACAGCAGTGGCGTATTAATTTAGATTAAAATCTAAATGTTAATGCATGTCCACACAACAGCGTTGAGTCCATATGTCACTGTATCATCATTTTATTGTGTTCATTTACTCAGTCAGTGGAAAACTGTGAGAAATGTCTTCCGCATGGATTTCCGCAACATCACAAAATCCCTAAACTGTGATAAAATTCAGCAGAAATCTCTTGCTGAAATATCTAATACAGATAAAGTGCACCTGTCCTCTCACAGGAACAAGGAGGTTCAGTAATAACGCTGGAAGGCTGGAAATGTCTGTTCCCACGGTAAACTGCAACGTGTTAAGATTATCATTAACATAGTTTAGACCCCAGCCATCCATTATTCATACGATTCAAGTCTCCAAAAAGTTGTGGAAGAATCTCTTTGAGAATGATGAGACTAGCCTGAGACACAAAACACAAAACAACAACCATAAATCAGAGCAGCTCTGAGCAAACACACAACATGTGCAGATGTTGGCTGCAGACGTGAACTGTAGCTCACATCAAAGGCAGCGACAGGAGAGCTCTGGGTTGTGTTTTGGGCCGAAGCCCTTCATTCATTTGTAACTTTTACAGCCGTTTCAGGCTGAGACCCCCGAGTCCCTGAAAGAGGCCCCTCGTCTTTCTGGAAAACCCCTGTGAGCGTGTCTGTTTCCGCTTGTGAGTTCTGAGCAAACGGGCCAATCAGGAACCAAGACATGTGATGTCATCACACACACACACACACACTCACACACACTGTATTATAGCTCAGTTAGAGGAGTGTGTGTGTGTGAAGGGGGGGGGGGTTAATCTGCAATTCCTTAAAAGCTGCTTTTAACTTAAAACTGACTAACAAAAGTTTGTCAGATGCAAAAACACTGATTCTGATAGACTTGTCAGACTCAATCTGATCTTTGACGCTCTAAGCAGTGATCCACACTGTACAGTCACTTTATCAGCTTTTATCACCTTATCAGGTTTCATAGGCAGTTATTGAACAACGTCCTGTGATCAATGCATCACAGCATCTCTGTGATCATAGTTTGTCACTATAACCAAAGCATTGATATTATGGTGGGATTGCTGAACATCTCCACAGATTATATTATTTTGGGCTTGTGTTGTGTCTTGCTGACCTCTGGTGCTGTAAAGAGGTTATGCATTAATAAAAACAAATGTAATGCCTTTAAACTACATGTATCTACATAAACAAAATTTAAACCATTAACTTACAAACACAATGATTTATAATGAATAAATGTCAATGTCAAAAGTCATAAAAGCAATTATTAACAGGTTTCGGTGGGTTTACGTGTGAACTTTTCTGCATTTATTCAGGGCTTTTATTGTGAAAGGATGTCTGGGGGTCTTTTATTTGCTTGGTGATGTTTTGCGGTGTCTGTCTTCACACTGTTAGCGCTAACAGAGAGGGAGCAGGTATAACATCATTATAAACGTATATTTATGTCAAATGTAGATGCTTTGTGTTGTTTTAATAGAGTTTTGTTTATTATTATTATTATTAATGATGTTGTTTAGCTGTCGGGCTGTGAAGTTTGAAAGTGAAGCACGTCGCACGTGCGCAATGGCTCATATTGTAGCTAAACATTACAGCTGGATTACATGCCTTATAATAATAATAACAGTGATGATAACAATAATAACAGTGAGAAACATCACAACAAAGAGGGAAGACGGTGTGCATCTTATGAAACAAAACACTGCAGTGCAGCTCATTGCCGACGGATCAACGCAGTCCGTGCATTTAATATTACTGATGTTGTGTGTTATGTGTGTGTAAAACGTGTGTGTGTGTGTGTGTGTGTGTGTGTAAAACTGTGTGTGTGTGTGCATTGCATTGTGTTGTGTTGTGTGTAAATTGCATTGTATTGTGTGTGTGTGTAAATTGCATTGTATTGTGTGTGTGTGTGTGTGTGTGTGTGTGTAAATTGCATTGTATTGTGTGTGTAAATTGCATTGTATTGTGTGTGTGTGTGTGTGTGTGTGCGCGCAGATATGACCCCATCAAAGGAAGACATGACCTCCGTCATTGAGAAAAGCATGAGGATGAGGAGGGATGAAGAGGCGCGGCAGGTGGTTCTGGCGTGGGCTGTGTTGAACATGTCTCTGGCAGGAATGATTTACACAGAGATGTGAGTTCATGCGTGTGTTTGTGTTGCTGTAAAATGTTGCCACTGGTTAATAGATCGTCTGTGATAATGTGTGTAATGATGATGAACCACAAGTAACCTGAACGTTGTGTGTGTAAGGTCGGGAAAGCTTCTCAGCAGGTACTACAACATCAACTACTGGCCCATCTGGTATATCGGTAGGTAAACTAAGCTGGACTGTCATTTAAGTCTGTGGCTTTTCCTCTAACTTCTGTGGCTTTTCTGTTGGTCAGAACTCGCCCTGGCCTCCCTGTTCAGCCTTAATGCGCTTTTTGACTTCTGGAAGTATTTTAAATACACGATGGCCCCTTCCACGATCCTGGTGTCTCCAGAGCAGCATCGACTGCTGGGGCTCACAGGCTCAGGTGAGTTACTACTGACACCTGCGGTAAACGGAGTTAAGACTTTACCTGTGGTTCACGCGGCTGCGAATCTGTTAATAGGCATTCAGGCATCTCCACCTCAGAAACAAGAGAAGACAGAAGTTCCGGTGTCGGTCCAGTCGTCACCTCTGCAGGGTCAGAATGTTCTTAGTTTCAGCCCTGGAAGATCTTGCAGTACCAGTCCTAAATTCTCCCCCAGCTGCGTGTCGGGATACAGTCCGTCTCTGAGCCCCTCCTCAGGGGGAACTTTTTCACCCTCTGTGGCGTTTGGCAAGGTTTGGGTTCCTTAAATGATCCTAAAATGTTTCTCAAAGTTAGTATTTATAAACTATATTTATTTGTCTCCACGTGTGCAGGTGTTGAACTACAGCCAATCTCCAGGCTCTTCTCCTTACCCCAGTAACGTTGGAGCGGCGGAGGGCTCCGGCGTCCGCGCGCGATACCGCACGTCTCCGTCAGTCTTCAACTCACCTGGAGGTAAGGAGGACTACATCGACAATCTAAAGACCTTGGAGAAGTTTCTGCGCTCTGAGGAAGAGAAGAGCCATCGTAGTCAACTAGGTAAGAGTCCTGTGAGCTGCTTTTAACTAGTCCTGCCGACCGGTTTCCGGCGTCTCCAAAATTACCGATGCCTTTCAGGAAGCCCCGAATCAACGTCTCCGAGACACAGTCCAACCTTCTGGAACTACAGCCGTACGGTGGGGGATTACGCACAGAGTCTGAGGAAGTTCCAGTACCAGCCGGCCTGCCGCTCACAAGCCCCGTCGGCCCATAAAGACGACACAGAGCTGGGGTCCAAACAGGCTGCAGAGGAGGTGAGAATAATGTGAATACAGTAGCAGGAACGGCTAAATGCTGTTCTGTTCACATAAAGATGTTTTGTGTTGCATTACAGGTCTGGGCAAGAATCACAACCAGCCGTGTGGTGACAGAAAGTATAGACAGCTGGACCGCCAAACTGAGAAATGTGAGCATTTATGAGTTTTCACTGAGAAATGTGATGTTGTGATGCGACTGTAACAGCTCCTGTAGGCGAGGCAGTGGGATGTTTTTTGTTGATTTTTACTGTGTTTGTTGCAGTGGATAAATGACACCATTCTGGTTCATCTGGTGAAGGAGATCGACTCGGTCAGCAGTCAGATGAGGAGATTGGGCTGCCCTGAACTCCAGATCGGAGGTAACGGTTTTCATGCTAACGTTGTTTACGTCGTCGTTTTCATGCTAGTGGCGTTTCTTTAAGCTCATCTTCACGTTTGTGTTCTGAAGAAGCCAACATCACCAGTTTAAAACAAGCTGCTGTGGTCAAAGCGTCGGTCATCCCCACACTCGGCGCTATCGTTCAGTATCTGGACGTCACTGCTAATCAGGAATATCTCGTGGACCGAATCAAGGGTGAGCGGAGCGCTTAAATGTGCTTTTATTTTGAAATGCTGTACCAGACTCTTATTTTATACATGGCGAGTTTTGAAGTTCGATGTTTTTACAGAATTAGCTCACAGTGGCTGTATGAGTTCGTTTCGCTGGAACGGAGGAGGAGATTTGAAAAACAGGAAGTGGGACACGGATCTTCCGACAGACTCCGCTGTGAGTTCCGTAAATATCCATCATTTGAATGTGACATTCTTAACATTTACCTGTTTGGATGGGGGAAACATTTATTATAATAGTTTTGTGTTTGTTTGTTTTTGTAGATTCTAATGCATGTGCTCTGTACGTACCTGGACTCCAGACTCCCCCCACATCCAAAATATCCGGATGGGAAAACCTTTACATCCCAGCACTTCATACAGATGCCGGATAAACCAGGTTTGCTTGAACGTACCATTGCATCATAGAGATCAGCTTTAATCCGCACCTCTGACATTGCATATATGCCAATTTTTGACAGATGTGTCCAATGAGAACCTGTTTTGCATCCATCAAAGCAGCGTGACTCCACCTCATTATCAGTTGGTCTATCAAGGTCACATCTACAGCTTACCAAAGGTACAACACACACACATACACACACACTCACTCACTCACTCACACACACTCACTTACATACACTCTCACACACACACACCAGACACAGCAGCAGTGATGTGAATCATGACTTTGTGTCGTTACAGGGCAGAAACAACTTGTTTCACACATTCCT
Organism: Yasuhikotakia modesta; assembly: GCA_036877545.1. Classification (NCBI taxonomy): domain Eukaryota; kingdom Metazoa; phylum Chordata; class Actinopteri; order Cypriniformes; family Botiidae; genus Yasuhikotakia; species Yasuhikotakia modesta. Next base: position 833 of record JBAJNP010006670.1, on the reverse strand, counting down.
CATGTTTCTCTACATTATTAAAACGAAGGAGTCTGGCATGTTGGGGTGAGTGCAGATTAATTCAGTTATGCGTTACGCTCAGTCATTGCTTAACTTGAGTGTTTTAGCTGGAAGTATCTGCTGATCTGAAGGTGCTAAAATCTTCTCTGTTTTGATTCAGGAGAGTGAATCTTGGTCTGTCAGGGGTGAATATACTCTGGATTTTTGGCGACTGAGGTGACGTAAACGTGCCAAAACTACAGCCACCGTTCGTGAACAACTTTTCATTGTACTGTATTACAGCCGACCCAAGCAGCTAAAATGCACACAAATAGAGTATCTTTAGCTGCACAAGAACATGTTTTAAACGCAAATATTTAAGGAAAATGGGTCGCAATGGATCTGGTACCTCTGCATTTTGTATTTCATTTATCAAACAAACTTCACGCACACAGGAGTTTTGGTTTGGGTCGCTGAATTTGTGGGACAGAGTGGGTTTGATATGAATGTAAATCATTTGTTATTCGGGCCTTTGTACATTTTAATGCAAAAAGTAAAGACAATATTTCTCTACAGTTTCTCAATGTCTGTTACACACGCAGCATTACTCAGATCAGAGATGTTGAAAACAGTTTGGTGATGTTTCTATAATATTATGAAACACCTTTTATAATATGCAGAAAATCTAATGAATGCCAAATGCACAAAGTTTGTCTTGCATTTTTGCATTGTGCCTGAAATGAGTTTTTTGTTTTAGTATTTAAACTGAACGAATAAATGCCTGAAAGCGTTGTGTGTATTTATGAGGCTGTTATTGTCAGAGTTAACCGAGGGATTATTTCTGTATAATATCA
>JBAJNP010006669.1:0-19014 GCA_036877545.1 Yasuhikotakia modesta | reverse complement strand
TATATAAACTATATATATAATCACTATACATAAACTCTTCTATATATAATCTTTATACATAAACTCTATATAAACTATATATATAATCACTATACATAAACTCCTCTATATATAATCTCTATGCATTAACTCTATAAATAAAATCCTCTATATATAATTTCTATATAAAACTCTATTGAAGTGTTTTACATAAATAACTGATTCTTACCCCTCTCATGAGTGTGTGAATGTAGCAGATCAGTGAGTGACACGTCTTGCATTTACATTAGTCATATTCTACACAACGCAGAATTAAGTTACCATTAGCAAGGCAATTTGTTATTTAAATAATGTTATAATAAAAGTGAGTAATGTTTTCAGTCATCATGTTATTGGTTATTTTGATGATTAAGTTTAAACATGTTTGGGAATAGCAGTTGGTAAGCAATAAAAGTTATTTTTATAGTCTAAACCTTCATGATTCTCTTCATTTACAATGATGAAGAAGGAAACAATGGAAACAAGTATAAGATTGTGATTAAATGAAAACTTGCAGCATCCTGTTATGGTTTTATTAGTGTACACTATGCAGACAAGATATGTTTGCATAGCTTGTATGAAAACGTTAGCATGAAACTTGTATGAAACTTTAGCAAAAAACCCTTTGATGGACAATAATCTCTACAGACCAGTAAAAAGCTTTAATGAAAGAGTTTGTTTACTACAATATTTATTTTTTTACAATGAAAATAAAACAACGTGTATGTTTGTGTGTGTGACAGGTATTCCCTCAGTGATGCACCCACAGAAACCTGTTGAAAGTGATCCAGCTATCAGAGGTTCTGTTGTACAGAACATGAAAATAGAGGCATCAGCCACCATGAATGAATGTTTACTGCCAGACAACTGCCAGAGCACCGCACATCAAAACCAATTTAAATGTGCTGCATGTAAATTTAGTGTGATTATTATACACAGACACTGTAATATGCTCACGGTGATGAAATACATAGCAGACTGTCATAAAATGCAGAATGTCCAAGTGGTGTTCGCAAAATAATATATGATAATATAGAGGCTCTGTATGTACTCTGTTTGAAAGAAAAGTGTCTAATATGATGACTTAATGATTACTCAGACTAAAATGATTTAATTACATAAAATGAGTTATCAATGTTACTAATGTTAATAAAACCTTTTACTGTAAAACCAGAACTTGATCCCAAGTAACAATGAAATAACAGACCAATCTTAAATTTAACCTTTATTTAAAAAACTTTTCTGAAAAGAAACTGTGTTTGTAAGTGAGGATTCAGACCATGTAACAGTACAGAGACTGCTGTCATCAGACTGACCAATGATCATAGCTGCATCTCTCTTCTAGTACTACTCCACATTTCTGCAGCCGGTGTTGAGGCTGTTAACCACAGCATTCTCTAAACAGGCTTGAACATTATGTTGGCATGGATGGAGCTGCACTAGCATGATGTAAATTATTTATCTGACAAATTCTAGGTTGTTGCTGTAAGTAAAAATGTGTTATATAGATTGAAATTCAGTATGCAGGGCTCAGTGTTTGGGCCTCTGCTTTTCATCCTGTATATGCTACTTCTGGAAGTAATTATAAAGAGACATGGAGTTTTCTGTTTATTGCTTTGAGGCCCAATGGGACACATACTACACAAGTATTAAAATGTGTAGTCAATATCAAAACTTGGATGACTAGCAATGTTTCTACCTGATTCAAACAAATCAAAGGTTTTAATTATTGGACCAAAGTCCTCCACAGGAAACAACCTAGAACACTGTCTAACTCCAGAGACCAACAATTTCCAGCTCTCATTTATTACCAGCTAACAATATTACCAGCTCTCATTTATTAAATGGTCCAAATGTGTTTTGGTTTTGGCAAATATGCACCAGTTCAGTAAACTATTAATTCAAAAATGAATAAGCCCATGCCCGGTCTTAGTCTATTCTACACCATTGACAGGATAAGAAAATACGTTGGCAGACGCTTCTGTCCAAAGCGACTTACAGTACATTCAAGTCATACTTCAATATTTTATCAGTACATGTGCGAACCCAGAATCTAACCTTTGTGCTGCTAATGCTCTACCAACAGAACTACAGGAAGACATATGCTTACGTGTGACAGCCCACAGCACATCATAGTCTCTGCAGTTGGTGACAGAGGAAGTGTCTGTAACGCAGTCCTTCCACAGGTTTGACCAATACCACGTTGCTTTGATCATCCAGTTGCCTCCTTTACCACCTACATACAGGATTCTCCAGTAGTCCATGGCTGTTGTGCAGCTGACAAAGAGCCAACCGAGAGTTGAGATCAAGAATCCAAACACCTGTATGAGACGTCTCCTCATTTTGGTGAATAAGAGTGTGTTCATTCCTCAGACGAGAGGACCAGCGTGAGTGTGTGTGTCCTGAGGTACCAGATCCAGCAGGTGTGTGTTGTGTTCTTACACACAACACTTGTTTACTATAAACATTATGAAGTGTGTTCCTGGTTTAGGGGATATTATCTTAATGATCTCTTCTTGATCCTGAAGTCCTGAATTACTTTAATTTGATCAATTGGTATACCAGAAAAAGTAAAAACATTTTTCAGAGTTTTCAATATTTATTATAAAAACATACTTTTTCACATTAATGGAGGGATTAGACAACAGTTTATGATTTTTATTACAAAAACCACCAAGACCTTTATAATCCTGACTGATGCACTGCAGGGACAAGACAGATTGAATGATTACTAAATAAACGTTAACAAATATAAATAAATCTAGCTAAAATAAATTGGTAATGTTGGATAATGCATGAAATAATGTTAATCAGAATTAACCCCAAAACCTTTAATTAAAGCGACTAGAGTTGCTCGGAACGTGATCATATATAAATGAATAAATCTAGCAGTGTGTTATACATAAGCGTTTTTGTCAAAGTGTTGAGAAGTTGTGCTGTATTCTGGATGAGATCTACTGATCTGTGAATTCACAGCACGAGATGACAAGTGAGAAACTCCACTGTTGATAAACGCTCTTCTGTCTGACTGATGAGGAGAACTGCTGCAAGACAAAAGTAGCTTTCTTAGAAAACTCTTTTCAATCCCATCAATCCCTTCAGCCGTATGTCAGTTCAGAGAGATTAAAACATTTCTGTATGATTTCCCAGAACCGAAATGTTTTCTTTAAAACAAATCAATCAGGGAAAAGAGCAAGAAAAAATTGAAACTCACAGGACATATTTTTGATAAGAGGTTAACAGGACGAGCGACACAAGAAATTATGCCATGAAGTGAATAGCAAGTGTGCGCCCTCTACAGGACACATCCTGCTACCTGCCTAACTCCTTCCCTGTTGAATTAACATCACCTTGTAAAAAAGAGGGATTGTATTTCAACATTACAATCCATAAGTCTGATGGTTTACTGGTGCATTAAGGAGCTCCACAGAAATAATAAACTGTTACCTTCTGCTGGGACCATCAGACAGAGAAAGGCAGAATACCAGCCCTCCTATGATACACAGTGTCGATCCGGCCCAGCCAATGAACAGAGCTGCTCCTAACTCATACCTGAGGAGGACATCACAGAGCGCGTTACTGTAACCTTCTGCCTGGTTGTATAAAACTGTCAGAGCACAGAAAGTTTCACATACTTCTGTGCAACAAACATGGGGTCGAAAAACTCAGATGTAATTCTGTGAGCGTAGAGTGAGCAGGCAGTGAGAGAGCAGAGACCTGTCACAGAGCATTGACACACCATTACACATCACACCTCACATGGACACAGAAACACAGCTGTAAAGAAATGCAACCTACCGGTAGAAATGAAGTTAAGTCCAGCAAAGCAAACGATTCTGGCTTTGGTTTGATCAGGTCCTCCGATTTTAGTGCATCTCATACCAACCAGAGCAAATATAGAGCCAAAAAATCCAAGACAAACAGAAGAAATCATCAGACCTCGACACACCTGAATATAACCTGAAACACAACAGTTAGTAACTCACCCATTTAGATGGTATAACTATAATCTACAGTATAACTATAATATAGAGTTAGAACTACTTTTCTATAACTTTATAAAGCTTCTTTGCAACAATTGTTCATTCATTGATTATTCTTTTAAACTTTTGAACAAGCTTTTTACTGACATAATGTCAGTCTAATTAGTATCTCTCAGTATATGAACCTCTTAAAAACACACGTGTCTTTTACAGACAAATAAAATCAATTAAACATACTTTAATTGTGTGTGTTTAAAGTGTTAAAAGTGTGTTTTTTTATACATTTGTCAGCTACAGTTACCCATAACTGAAATGTGAGCTCTGCATTTAACCCATCCTTCATGAGGAGTGAACACACACACACACACCCGGAACAGTGGGCAGTTAACCCTGCAGTGCTCGGGGAGCAATCAGGGGTTAGGTGTCTTGCTCAAGGGCTTCAGTTTACCTAGCTTACTAGTAGACCCTAGCTTACCAGTAGACCCAAAACTTTGGGAAGTACAATAGAAATGAAACTGAACTGAAATCAATTGAATTGAAAGCTAGCTTTTGTGTATGGGTGCCAGCTTTGCTCTTGTTTGTCCTTGGTCCCAGACACATGTTGGCAGATTAATTTTCTAGCTATTGTTTGGACAAACATTAGCTTGCTAGTTAACCCACAGAAGCAAACGGAGGATGGAAAACAGCCTGGAGATAAAAGATCTCATTTATTGCCATAAGCTTCCTGAAAAACATTGAGTGCTAAACATTGACATAATGGAGGGAGAAACATTCACAGTGTTTACATTACACTGATGTTTAGGGCTGTTGAGTTTTTCTTCCTAGAAGTAATAATCATAATGAAATGTGCCAGAATTATTGACTCCGGACTTATTAACATGCAGTTTCTACATAACACTAACACAAGCTGTTCAAACATTTTGCTGAAATGTTGTTGGAAGTTTTTTCTAACCAGGTAATTGATACATGATAAATATAATCAAATTTGTGGACAATCAAACCCCCAAGCATACAGTCTTGAATATTAAGTATTTAAGAATATTTACTATTAATATGAATACTTAATTTTAATAAGTTACTAAAATATGAATACTTTCTGTATTTCAGTTAGACACCTTGCTCAATGGAAACTGCTTAGAATGATGTAATACAAGATAAAGCTGATTTTCTGCATTTTTTCAGATTTAGAGTAGACGTTTTAAACATTGTGTCTTGCCTGAGAATCAAATGCTTCTAATGCAACGCTCTACCAGTTGAGCACACATCCTGAAATCAGTGAAATATATACACAACAGTACAATTTTTGCACCAACAATAAAGCAAATGTACAGATGACTTCAGAAAAATGTGGTTGGACTGCGTAACCAATCCCAGCAAACCAGGAACATTCTGAGAACAACTCAAACCAAGCAATAATGTTAACACAATGTAACATTAACTCACTGTACCCTACTGATCATAGACAACACAACTGTACCCTACAGATCATAAACAACACAATTGTACCCTATTAATCATAGACAACACAACTGTACCCTACAGATCATAAACATCACAACTGTACCCTACATATCATAGACAACATAACTGTACCCTATTGATCATAGACAACACAACTGTACCTACTGATCATAGACAACACAACTGTACCCTACAGATCATAAACAACACAATTGTACCCTACAGATCATAAACATCACAACTATACCCTACATATCACAGACAACATAACTGTACCCTATTGATCATAGACAACATAACTGTACCCTACTGATCATAGACAACACAACTGTACCCTACAGATCATAAACAACACAATTGTAGCCTATTAATCACAGACAACACAACTGTACCCTACAGATCATAAACAACACAATTGTACAATACAGATCATAAACAACATAACTGTACCCTACAGATCATAGACAACACAATTGTACCCTATTAATCATAGACAACACAACTGTACCCTACAGATCATAAACAACACAATTGTACAATACAGATCATAAACAACACAACTGTACCCTACAGATCATAGACAACACAACTGTACCCTACAGATCATAAACAACACAATTGTACCCTATTAATCATAGACAACACAACTGTACCCTACAGATCATAGACAAAACAACCGTACCCTACAGATCATAAACATCACAACTATACCCTACATATCATAGACAGCATAACTGTACCCTACAGAGCATAGACAACACAATTGTACCCTACAGTTCATAAACAACACAACTGTACCCTACATATCATAGACAGCATAACTGTACCCTACAGAGCATAGACAACACAATTGTACCCTACAGATCATAAACAACACAACTGTACCCTACAGAGCATAAACAACACAACTGTACCCTACAGATCACAAACAACATAATTGTACCCTACAGATCACAAACAACACAATTGTACCCTACAGATCACAAACAACATAACTGTACCCTACAGAGCATAGACAACACAACTGTACCCTACAGATCACAGACAACACAACTGTACCCTACAGATCATAGACAACACAATTGTACCCTACAGATCACAGACAACACAACTGTACCCTACAGATAATAGACAACACAACTGTACCCTACAGATCTACAGACCTGTTTAAGACTTCTAATACTTGACTAACTGCAGCCCGGGTCAGAAGTCAGAGAAACTGGCTTAACCTAACTGTCTACTAGTACTCATGTCACAGAGGACACATCATTTCCAACACATAGAAGCACCTAGACTATTGAACACAAAAAACTATAAACTATTCAATGGCAATGGATAAAATGTGCTGTTATAAGCATTAGCCTCATTCAAAAGGCATTGGGGAAGTGTTACTGCGCTTTATAGCAATATCTTCAAAGTTACTTAGAGTCTGAATTGGATGCAGTTCTTTAGAAATGATGTACACAGGCCACCAGACAGACTTTATCTTTATTAGTATTGACCACAGATAAACTGTTATATGAATTTAACATCCATGAGGATAATGATAAAGATACAAGTCAGGGCCCATTCGTTGTCATATTCTCACTTTAGATTTAATACTGTCATAAGGTGTAAATGTTAATGACGTTAATAATTTATCGACCCTGCTAATATGGTACTTATAACTTCTGCCACAATCTAGGGTTATAAACAAGCTGAGCTGTCTTAATTCATTAGCATAGCAAATAACTTTACAAACCCTGACATTGCAACTAAACTCCTTTTCTAACGCGAAAGACAGATCAACAGATCAAAGAGATCATCGCAGCGCTATGGTATAATATATGCATGCCAAGCTTTTCATATTTTCCTGTTTTCAAATGTGTTGTTCAATAAATGTAAAGCTGCTTAGTAACAATGTAATATTGTTATAATGCGTTACATAAATTCACTTGAAATCAATTAAAATGTGCAGAAGAAAACTGAAAATCCGACTCTTACCGTCCAGGGCAAGCATCGAAGGAAAGTCTTTGCAGTTGGAAACTCCAGTGGAATCAGTTACGCATGTTTTCCAGAGGTTAGACCAGAACGTGGCCGTGGTAATAACTGTGCCATCAATTGAAGATACCTTCCAGTAGTCTGTAGGTAAAGTAGAGGACACCAGCACCCAGCCGGAGGTGGTGAGGATAAATGCCAGTATCTCCCTCATCATGTTACTGGTGGTGCCTTCAAGCTTCTCCAGCCAAATCTGAGCTTGAGCAGGACGGTCACCACTGAGGTTCATGTCTGCAGTTCAGTGGTTGTGTTAGAACAGACGGTTAATGTATTCTGATCTGACACAACACTGGAGGCTGAACCAGACACGCAATATATGTGAAAACAATGACTGTGAGACGATCAGCACTTAATGTTTATTATAGATGACCTCTTCATACATCCTAATGTTGAATAACAGCACAGAGGAAAAGAAAATGTTTCTTTTCAGAAAGAAGCTCTATATGTTGTTTAAAGCAGTGGTCACATTTACTTAGCGATTTTCTCACAATACAGTTTTAAAGCAGTTTTACAAACAACAATATTTAGCTTTTTCTAGTAACAACACTTTTCTTTGTCCCAACAGGTGGTTTTATCACAGTATTTTAGGACAGAGGTATACAAGTTACCTGACAAACTGTGTGAAAATATTCAGCTCTGATGGTTGTGACTAATAATGATTCTAAGAATCTGGTTACTTATTCAGAGTCATTATTGTAGCAATGAACTTAAAAGCTTGTGTTTATTCCAACTCCTTTCCTTGCCACTTAAAAAGGGATAATGTTTACCTTCTGAGCTGCAGGAAAACAGTGTGGAGACTTTGTTGAATTTTAGCCGCTGAGAGTAAACCTGCTGGGGCTGAACAGGGTTTGTCCTAAGTGATTGGTCAAAGTTTGTTAGATCTCCAGATAATGACGTAAATATCAGTCAAGACCAACACAAATGTATACCATGCAAACTGTACCTTTCAGTTTAGCCTTAAAGACATTTGGCAGTAATTCACAGTGCAGGCTGGAAATAAGTGAACCCCTAAATTAAGTTACTTGTAGATTCTCATTTAACAGCAACTTTTACATCTTTAAAGACACAAGGGTTAATTTGCAGCCATTTCACAGTTAGTAACTCTTGGTCACACTGAAGCGTCGTTCAAGAGATGTGAAGGTGAGAACTGAAAGCACAAGGTGGTGATAGTTTCAATCTATTCTATTTATTATTATCTGACAAAAGTCAGTAAAAAAATGTTAAATAGAGGAAATGACGGGTTTTAAAAGAATAAAATTGTGACGTTCTAAATTCCTAGCCAAGATTCAAAATAAACACTAAAAAAACATTTATACTAGCTGTTTATGTACCAGTATATGCTTCTTTTCTAGGAGACTAAAGTGAGCGGCAAGAAACAATTTAAATTGCATCTCTTCCCATCTGCCTGTTTTGGGTGTTTTAAATAATGCAGTTTGTTCGGGAGAGATTACAGTGAGCCTAACATACTGCTTCCAGTGCGGCTGCCTGCACTGCAGTAACAACCCTCAGGTACGAGCCAAATGCTCAGCATTGATGCAGAATCGGCTTTTGTGGCACAGCAGTGTCTTGTTGGGCTGTGTTGCTGGCACACTAGGCCAACTGGATAGTATTCAAGAGCTGCGCCTGACCACAAATTAGTTTCTTTGGGCTACCAAGGAAACGGCCAATGACCTCTTGGTATTTGAAGCCTACACTTTTTATTCTGGATTTCGGCTTCAGAAGCATTCACATAACGCATCACAGTCGTAACAGAAAGATTTTCTGAGTATGAGGCTCAAAGGTTTTTTTACTCACAGAGAAACCTACACAGATAATTAGGGGGTAAAAACAGTTGGCCAGCAGGGAATGACTTACAGCTGCATATTAATAAATTAGAATGTCGTGGAAAAGTTCATTTCAATAATTCAACACAAGTAGTGAAACTAGTTTGATATAAATTCACAAACTGCACTGTATCTGATTTGTTAAGAGTGAATTGGTGGATTTTTATTAAATGAGAGCCATCATAATTAAAAGAACCAAAGACTTAAACTACAGTGTGTGTGCACTGAAATTAAATAACACACAAGATACACTATTTGAGCTGAATTACTGAAAAAAATGACCTTTTGAAACTGACAATCTGACTTACTGAGATGCTTACATCTGTATGTACACTGGATTAACATACAGATAAGGACACTATCGTTCAATAACTCATTTATCATCAGGCTGGACTTTAATCATGTTGTGCAATAAACTAGATTTTTTTATTTTTTTAATGCTTGACTCAATACAGCTTTTGAATATGAAACTTCTGAAATGTTGCCATCAAACATTTAACCTGCTAATGGAATTCAAAAGCCTTATTAAAACACTAACTCCACAGAACATTACAAACCTCAATATAAAATCTTTACCTTAATAAAGTCCTGCTGTTTTCATTATTGATAACAATCACCAGTTTTAAGAACAAAATGGTTCCTTTATTTATTTCAAAAGAAATCTGCAGCTGTGGATCGTCTGTGGAGGGCTGGCGATGATAACGGAGACTTCAACACCCCAAACTTTGGTGTCTTCTTGGGGTCAAATGCCACCTGGGATTGACCTGCAGGACTCAGCATTGAACTTTGGTCCATCTTTCTGAATTCTGACATTAAAAGAGAAAGAATAGATAAAACATTTCAACTCTCAAGATAAATACTATTTTCTAAAGTACGTACTCTTAATATTAAATCCTGGCAAACGCTGTCTAAAAAATACATGACTACTGTCTAAAGCACAAGTCTACAAACAGAACTTAGCTTTTTAAAAAATGAACTTGGCATTGGCTGGCAACATCCTGACTTCACTGCAGGTAAAACCAAGAGTGTATGACAACAGCTGCCACAGAATAGGGCTCTGAGAACAGTGTCCTTAGCATAACACTTTGAAACGAGGAGATAACTGCTGTGTGTGTGTGTTCACACCCTGCAGTGTGTGTGTGCATGTGTGTGTGTGTGTTCACACCCTGCAGTGTGTGTATGCATGTGTGTGTGTGTGTTCACACCCTGCAGTGTGTGTATGCGTGTTCACAACCTGCGGTGTGTGTTCACTCCTCACAAAGGATGAGTTAATGGGTCAGTCTCTGTTCAGGCTGACCGCAGGCAGCCGAGGCCTCAAGGATGACTATATCAAGAGAAGGCCTAGCAACACTAAATCAAAAGCAGCAACAAAGAAGGCTCACACACAGCCTAACAACCTAGTACTGCAACTTACCCAAGCTCAGAAGAGAGGCCTCCACCTAATGACTCAAAAACAAGAGCCATTAAGGGGCACATAAGGCACCTAGCAACCAGATGTCTAGGTGGAGCTACAAGGAGTGAAGGCCTCAGAAGGAAAGCTCCAAGCAGGAGACCTAACAACACCCCTTGTAAAGCCAATAACCACAGAGATTTGCAGAGAGCCTTGGCCAGTCACTATTGTCTGGCCAAGCTCTAAAGGCAGAGGACTTAGTATAATGACTCCAGCGAGAGAAAGCCTAACAATGTCCTACACTCAGGGCAGCTTCCCAAGGAGTCTGACGGGATGCTCAGCAACTCAGAACTGCTATTCCAGCTAAACACTAAGAAGTGAAGGTTTTAAAACTATAACTAAAAAATGAGACAACGCCTAACCACCCCAGTCCTTGAACAATAGCAAAGACGTTTTAGAGAGTCTGATCATGCAGAACTACTATCCCAGCTAAACTTAGTGACAATTGGTTGTCTGAGCTCTGAGGATGAAGGCCTCAAACAATGCTCAGACTGGCTCTCCAAGGAGACCAACTCTAGAAGTGAAGCTTCTACAGCTTTGAAAAAACCACCATATACTAATAAACAAGCCTCTTAAATGGAACAGCATTATATTTAAATAGATAGGGACTGCAGGAACAGTCTTGAACAGATTTTGCTGAAAATAATACCCAAGTTATTATAATTAACTACAAAAATAGTTATTTTTTTCAAAGTCAAAATTAGTCAAAATTAGAGTTAACTCTGACAAAAGAGTCAGTTAAAACTGTTCAACTCCTCCAGTTTAGAGTGGGTTAGGGTAAACATTTAAGTAAACAAGCAGACTGTCTAATCTGCCCAAAAATTTCACATTGTCACAGTGCCACCAGCTGGTAGCATAAAATGTGGCACATACAAATGGCTTTGACAAAGTCCTCCTATACACCTGCTTTAATGTCACTGTTTGTAAAAGCCATTGGCTCAGATAAACATGTTTCATACATCTTTAGTAATACAATTTAGTAATATTTAGTAATCTTTATTAATACAACTTTGTAACAAAAAAGGCATTAACTTCATGCCAGCAGACTGAGTGTGGTCTCGTACAATGCAGGATTTGGTTTCTCGTAACTGGCCAGCAGAGTGAAGTAAACAAGTTGTGCCATCAAGTAAAAACAGAAATATCCGACTATCCTCTATAGTGACGTGGCTAAAGTCTGTTAAAGGTTATGACTGATGCATTGCAAAGAGCTCAGTCACCACACATTCAGACACACATGGGACTCGTTTATGATGAAATATAATGAAATATTTCAAACCCGCGGAAAGCTGCTGGACCAGACAACATTCCTGGCAGGGTGCTCAGAGGATGTGCGGACCAACTGGCTGATGTCTTCACGGACATCTTCAACATCTCTCTGAGCAGCACCGTAGTTCCAACGTGCTTCAAGGCCACCACTATTGTGCCCATGCCAAAGAAGTCTCCAGTGTCCTGCCTCAATGACTTCCGTCCTGTGGTACTTACTCCTGTTATCATGAAGTGCTTCAAGAGGCTCGTCTTGAGGCACATTAAGACCCTGCTGCCACCCTCACTAGACCCCCTGCAATTCGCCTACCGCCCAAACAGCTCAACAGATGATGCCATAAACGCAACCCTTCACCTGGCTCTCACCCACCTGGACAACAAAAACTCAAAAACAAAAAGTTCAGAATTCAACACCATCATCCCTCAGCACCTGACAGAAAAGCTGAACCTGCTGGGCCTGAACACCTCCCTCTGCAACTGGATCCTGGACTTCCTGATGGGGAGGACCTCAGTCAGTCCGGATCGGGAGCAACATCTCCAGCACCACCACGCTAAGTACGGGGGCCCCTCAGGGCTGTGTGCTCAGTCCATTGCTGTTCACTCTGCTGACCCACGACTGTGTAGCGACGCACAGCTCGAACAAAATCATCAAGTTCGCTGATGACACGACCGTGGTGGGTCTCATCAGCAAGAACGACGAGTCAGCATACAGAGGAGGTGATACGGCTAACGGACTGGTGTAAAGCCAACAACCTGTCTCTGAACGTGGAAAAAACTAAAGAGATGGTTGTTGATTTCAGAAGAGCACAGAGAGACCACTCTCCGTTGAACATCGACGGCTCCCCTGTGGAGATCGTAAGGAGCACCAAGTTTCTTGGGGTTCAGCTGACAGAGAACCCCTTCTGGTCGCTCAACACCAGTTCCACAGCGAAAAAAAGCCCAGCTGAGGCTGAGGAAAGCCAATGAGGAAAGCCAATCTCCCACCCCCCACCCTCACAGTTTTCTACAGAGTGTCAGTTGAGAGCATCCTGAGCAGCTGCATCACTGCCTGTGTGGGAACTGCACCGCATCGGACCGCAAGACCCTGCAGCGGATAGTGAGAACAGCTGAAAAGATCATCAGGGTCTCTCTCCCCTCTGTTATGGACATCTACATCTCACGCTGCATCCGGAAAGCCACCAGCATTGTGGCTGACCCCACACACCCCTCCCACTCACTTTTCTCCCTCCTGCCGTCTGGTAAACGGTACCGAAGCATTCGGTCCCTCACTACCAGACTTTGCAACAGCTTTTTCCCACAAGCCATAAGACTCTTAAACACATATTAACAGACTACCTACCCCACTACTGGCACTGGACTGTTTTTTTATTATTTATAAGTAATGCACACGTCACTTTACACAACTCACTGCCTCAATTCTTTTTGGTCTGCGTTACTGTCTTGTTTTTGTTTTTTGTAATGTTTGCTGCACTTTGTGTATATAGTAATTGTATTGATTGTACTGTGACTGTTCTGTCCTGTGCTGACCGTTTGCACTCCGTGCACTTTATGTATATATTGTGTTTTGTATATACAGTACACTGTAGTTTTGTTTAGGTTAGTCTCTGTTTTGTTAATTGCATCGTACGGTGTACTTTTCGTAATTTGTACTGTGTTGTTTGTTAGCACCTTGGTCCTGGGGAAACGTTGTTTCGTTTCACTATGTACTTGTGTATATGGCTGAAATGACAATAAACTCCACTTTGACATTATATGAATATATATATTATATAATGAAGTTATGATGAAACACATACCCATCGTTTTGTTGTTCTTCAGCCCAAAGGTCACCTTTTTGGTTTCTGACTTGGGAGTCAGCAAACTCTGGGGTACAAAAACCACTTTACTGGAAAGACACACAAGAACATAATCTGCCATTTAGCTGTCTGTCTGTCTGTCTTACCTTCTTCCTGGATGCAGGAGTGTTGAAACCTCTAGCTTTACAGAAGATGGGTGCAGGCGCTTTCTTCTGACAGAACTGAAATCCTTTACTTTTTGTATTTTTAGTGTTTGCCGGAAGTAAAGACTTCTCAGGCGCCTAAACGGAGAAGGCAAAAGTTGAATAGCTCGGTAACACTAGTGAGCGGCCTCACAATCACCGTGATACGCAGCAGGCCTTTGCTACTAGTGATTGGAACGGAGCTCATGGCAAAGTAAAGACAGGCTGATATGTGAAGAGAGAGACAGGAAGTGAAACTCACACTGATGACACCGGGTCTCTTCTCGCTGGTCTTTGCATGTCCGTTCATCAGGCGACTTCTCTTCCGGTCTGTGAGTTCAGCAGAGGCTCTGATCACCTCCACACCTGCAGCCGAGATCTGCTTCCTCTTTCTTTTCTTCCTTATATTTTCAGTCAGAAAGCTCTCAGCAGTCACATGTAATTCTCCATTGCCATCAGCTTCTGGACCATCTAATGCCACACGCTTGTGTTTTTTGACCTTTTTCTGTGTGTTCTGGGCAGGACCAGACATTTGGTTTCTGATCTTCTCAGATTTGGGCTGCTCTGTAGAGGCCTTTGTTGTTTTTTTCTTTTTCACTGATGGTGTGAGTGTGGAGGTGTTTGGATGCTCAGATACAGTTTCTGATTGTGTGCAGTTTTCTGCTGGTTTGTTGTCGACTGTCTTTAGTTTCTTCTGCAGGGCAGAAGTGGCACTGAGGTTTGTATCTGAGAGATCAGACTCCATCTTGCTGTCAGTTTTCTTCTTCTGCCTATTTTTCTTCACAGGCTGAAGATTCCGCTCATTTTCAGTCAGATGAAAGTCTGAACTCATGTTCGTGTGGATTTCACTCAGTGGTTTTTTGTCCTGCAGCTCTTTGCTTGTCTGAGGTTTGGTGGTCTCAGATGTCTGCTGAGCCTCTGTGCTTTCTGAATGTTTCTTCTTTCTCTTTTTCTTCTCTTGTTTCGAATTTTGTGATGTATCTGACTCAGCTATCGTCTCTGAGCCCTCCACAACTGTTAAAAGATTGTCAATATTTCTGACAGTTTAGAAACTGTGTGAATCTTAGTCATGTCATTTAAAATCATTTATATGGTTATAACTCGGGGGAGGGCTCTGCTCAGGGCATGTAACTTTATAACTGACCAAAAACAAAAATCAAACAGTTACACTGATTTAAAGTGCTCAATCTATTGCTCAACAGTAGGATAAACAGTCTGACTGCTGGTCTCCATAAAGGCTGATCAGATAAAGTGAAACTCATGAGATCATGTCATTGGCTGGATGCTAACATTGGCTTATATAATGTGCAACACAGACCTTTGGCTTTGTTCTTCTGTGGCTGTTCATCTTTTTGCCCTTTGTTCATTCTCTTCTTTCTTTTCCTCCTCCTCCTCATGTCATCATGATCCTCTTCATCAGAGGAGACGACCTCCACCTCATCCTGAGGGAAAACACCTGAAGCAGCAGAGAAAACCAAAACAACAATCAGAACCAGAACCAGTGCAGATAAAATAAGACACAGTCAGTTGATCAAGAGGTTTTACCTTCACTCAAGTCTCGGAAACTTCAAAACATAATGAAAGAGAAACAACAATTACATAAGTCGTTAATACTTTCACAAGGTCATCTACATTTCTAATTATGGCTCATAAAATGTCAGAAACCTCAAAAACTTTCACTTACATTTTCACAAACTTGTAGATCTTCGATCGGTTGAAACTCAGGATATTTGAGCGACTGGCCAATTGAAAAAGTCTGTCAGCTATTGCACCATAATCAAACTGGTGAGGAGAAACATCATATAAACATTCAGAATCACATTGCTGTTCAAGTGCTACAGAGCTTAATTTATACTTTAACGGATCATTATAGTTTTATATTTCTCTGTTCCACTCATTCTGAATGTTCACTCTCTGCGGAGCACAACAGGGCCTGTGCCACAATATTTAAAATAAAAGCCAAATTTTCTATGTGCACCTAAAAGAGTCTTAGTTTAAATCTGTGCATCTAATGATTCTATGCTTTGGCAAAGTAAAGACGCGTTTCAACAAGCCAATGAAACTAGACACGTATATAAAAAACTAAATATATCCTATAGTACATTACAGCATATACGTAAAATAATTGACAATGGCTTAAAGTAACAACTATCAGTTGACCTGCTGGCTGGGCAGACTTACTACGTAACCGTTTATAACTGGTTATAAAACACAGCTTTTCTGAAGACACACCCAAATACAGAACATCTCCACAAACAGTATTTAGAGTATATTAAAGCAAATCAAACGCACCTGAAGAACAGGTCCACAATTCTGGTCATCTTTAATACCCATGCCCAAATCATGATCCAAATCTCTGCCGTCCTCTTCATGACCTGAAACTAGCAACAACGTTTTGATGACGACAGAGTTTATTAACCGTCATCTTTCCATCTTCAGGAATGTGTGTGGAGGTGCCTCATCCTCGTCTTACCCATGCCATCCTGCTTACAGTCAGATTCCTGACCCTCATCCTGGTCAATCTCTCTCAGCAGATCCTCAATGGCAAATGGAACCTGATCAACGATGGTGTCAAAGATGCTGCTGGCAATGGCCTTCAACAGCACCCGACTGAGGAGAAACACTAGCTTTTAGCAAACCAGCAAGTGACAGGAAGTATGAATACAAAGGATAGATGATGTCATACTCTTTGGTCTTGGTCATAGTCTTGCAAAAGGGCTCAATGAAGTGCAGGTTCTGCTCTGCTGAGAGCTGGAGTAGAGGAACATGTGCTCAGCTCATATGTTATATAATCTGCATTCACTCGGCACTACAACAATTGTCTACTGTCTTTTTTATTTTTATGTATAACAATGATTAACGGTTATGGCTGAGAACATAAGCAGATTTGTGCTACCTGAGCTGAGCCAATGAGAGCCAGTTCAGTCATGTAGAGATCCAGAACATGAAGCAGCAGTCCGGACGGAGCAGCACCGGAGGCCCGCAGGAGCTGCTCTGAGAACAGCTCCAAAAACTCCTTCACCAGACTGCAGTGGACACACACACATCACCCTTCACATGCATGAACTCAAACCTCACAACGCAACGTCAAACCACAGTTGCTGCTGGAGCATCAAGCCAAGAACTCATTGAGCAAGACATGTTATTTACATTTATTCACTTGGCAGATGCTTTTATCCAAAGCGATTTACAATGAATTCAAGGTACACTTGTTTTTTATCAGTACTTGTATTCCCTGGGATCGATCCCACAACCTTTGCGCTGCTAATGCAATGCTGTACCAGTTGAGCTACAGAACACTGTAAACATCTTGTGTGATTTTGTTTTCTGTGATACGGTTACCTGGACTGCCAGTCCTTTCTCTTCAGCATCTCAAAGACTTGACGAAAAACAAAGCGCACAAGCTAGAAGTGAATAAAGACAAAACATAGATTTATAATGTAGTGGTTAACAAATACACACACCTGCTTACTGAAAACTCACTATTAGTTCTTTACAGTTATTCTGGAGGTACAAAATACAAGAACAAACAGTTTGACTTAGAACGGACCTGGTAGAATTTGTCCATTCGAAGTCTGTCAATGCCATTCCACTCTCGTTTCATAGTCTGAAGAAATGTTTTAAAATACAGGAACTCTACAGTTTTACATTTAAAGAAGAAAGCAGAAATTTATCAAAATATCACCCTGCAATAACAATTCTAATGTTTTTTATGGTATTCATATAAAAGAAGCATATTAAAAGAAGGGCAATCTTAAGCACTGCATATAATTAAAGCTTTGAATGTGAAGACATAAATTAAAGAATGCATGTTATTGTAGAGACCCTGTCAATTTCATTAATGCCAACCCATTCGTAAACTTTATCTAGGAACATTTACTTTGTCCGACTTTCACAAACTTACGACTGTCAACTGTGCGAAAGCTGTGCAGCAGGGCAGAAATTTTTGTAGACAGTTCCTCCTGCAATCCCAAAACATTGACAGGTTATTAGCTGTAAAATCACATTAACATGTAAATACAAAGTGCTGTACTAATGATGTGACCTGTAACAGGGGCATGTCCTGCATCCACAGACAGTAAAAGAGACCTTTCCAAATCTTCAACAGCTCCTCTTCAGTGAATCCACCTGTAGGAACACAAGACACCATACAGCACGGATCCGTAAACAGTGTTATAACAACATGTCACCTTAATACGTGCCGTGATACTGATACGACTTTTAACTGTACTATTTAAAAACACAGGGAGCACTCATACGCTTGTACATTATGTCTAAACAACACAGTGATTTAGGCACAGTGCTGTATCGGATATTAAACAACAATACAGGTTTGTTGCGCAGACAAAGCGTTGTCTGACTGCGTTAGTAAAGCCACCATACCCTGCGCTGTCTCTGATCGGACGCTGATGTACTTTCGGAGCTTCAGTAAAGCTTTACTCCTTATAGGCTTCTCGTTGGACGCGAGTTTCTGAGCAAATATAATTTCTGCTTCTTGTATCGATGCCATTTTTACTGATCTTCACGTGCACGTCAATCCGACAAGCCTAACTTCGCACACGTGGTCTCCGTACCGGGCGCACTTTGATGGCGTCATCAAGAGCAGTTCCGCGAACGAGCCGCTGGATGGCAGCACGTGGCCCGAGATGAAAGTGACGTGTATCTGTCTACCCATAAACCCGATCTTTAACCAGCATAATATACTTATAATATACACAAATACACTTGATGGTATTTTATTATTGTATACATTTTTTATTATTGTATTTTCATATACAAAATACGGTCATGAGCCAAAGAGATTGTGCTTCATTACGTGTGGGGAGGTCTTACATTTATGCAGGTAACACATTAACATTAAAGATTCACATTTTATGCTTTTACTGGTATGAGCTTGTTTCTCCATTAATGAACAGAAACATCACAATTTGGAAGGAATTGATTTTAACAACACAGCAAGTGTTGTTATACATGAGTTATACACATGTAATAATACACACA
>JBAJNP010006668.1:0-24902 GCA_036877545.1 Yasuhikotakia modesta | reverse complement strand
AAAGGTATTTTGATATTTCTTGATAGCCCTTGTGAGTTTCACCCTCACACTGGAGTTAGCAGCAACAGGCTGTATATAACTGTTGCTTAGAGACATGTGACCCAACCCTTTCTAAGAAACCACCGTTTCATTTTACAGACCCATTAAAGTGGCCGCTGTGTGGAGGTTGTTTTTGTTGATTCTGGAACACTGACAGTAAGGTAACAGCTTATAAAACGTAGCATATAAAAGCCCTTGTGATAAGACTGAATTGACCCTTTCTGTCATGTGAAAGCAGATCACAAGTTTCCTCGTCTATAATAAAGTCTCACAGAACTGCACAAAATAAATGTGTCTCTTAGTCCCTCAGACTTCCTCAGACATGATCTTTGAGAAACTTGTTTGTCTTTTAAAGGATCTCCAATTATTCTATCAGCTGGGCAACATTTTTATACAACTTTTGTATTAAAAGTTTATAATGCGGCTAATTTAAGAGACCCCTGCTAGTTCTGTTATGTTTATGCTTAAAAAGAAACTAAAATATTACATATTATTTTTAGTTTTGGTACTTAGTACAAAACATCACCCATAAACATCTTTTGACCACAAAAGGCTTTGTTTTTTCTGCTCCCATTTGTTTATTATGCTTTACATTGTGTGTGTTTTTAAAATAGATGATTGGCTGTTTTACTTAGAAGGCGGGACTTCGTTTTACAACAACCATATTAGGTGTTGCAGTTTATTAATGAACCTCAGTCTGTGTTTGGACAAAATTTCCACTCACCAATGCAAATTGGTTGACTTGCACGTACAGCACCTCCACTTCAGTACTGGAGACGTCCGTGCCCAGCGACTTGTACTCTTTGTAAGCCTCCAGATAGGCCCTGAGCCACTGTAGCTGCAGTTCTCGCCCAGGATACAGGCTGTAGTCCACCTCATTCAGACCTGTGATTTAAAGCCACACCCACAATCACACACGATCACTTACAGTAACAGACCACCTTGTTAAACAGGTTTATCGGCATCTGGTAACATCACATTACCTGCAAATTCATTGAAGTGATTTCCAATGTCAAAGGCTTGATAATTGTACCCAGCATATTCGTAGTCTATGAATTTGACATTTCCTGCAGGAGGGCAAACAAAAGCAAATTAGTTGATAAAAGCTGACAGACATTGTTTTCTTAACCCTCTCTCTTTTTAACTGTAACATTATGCCTGTATTAGCAAACCAACACTACATGGGGTTTATCTGCAGCTTAAATGACTGATCAATTTAAATCTGTGTTAAGGAGTAAGGGTTTGCATTCTGGTGACAGACATGAAGAATATACAATGGGAGAAATAAGAAATTTCATGCACTCAGGACATGCACATGTAAAACAAACAGCATGTTATATTTAAGAGTCTGCTGAGAGGAGAAAAAAGAAAACTTGCAATAACACCTGTGACACTATTTTAAGATGAAGTGTACATTTTATTTTATGTTAAAATACTTTATGCAAATACAACTATTAGGCCACTCCTCTATTCTATGAATATTCTAACTGCAACACTGGTTTATCCAATGACGTGAGCTTAAGGCAGGGCTATCTCATTTGCTGGCCAATGTCAGATATAAGATTGAGAAACCTGTTTAAAAACAGTTGTTATTGTTGCAGTTGTTATTGTTATTGTTCCATTGAAATTACACACTATAGCATAACTGAAAACAAACAACTTTCTGTTTGATTACAAAACATGAAGCGTGCGACACAGGTTGTCCTTGCAAGTTTTCAACCTTTTCCTGGAAATATGTTGTCTGTTGATAGAGACAGAGTCATACACAAACAGTCATAAACTCTACAGGAGGAAACAACAAAATAAAGACGGTGAAAGTAGGAAAATAGAGATTATTCACATTAGAGTCGAGCGGACATGTTTACAGAAGGCAGAACAAGAGTCGATCCTAGTGCAAGGCCACAGAGTTGGACAGACGGAAGATAAAGAGAAGAAAATGGGCAACGTCGCCATCGGGTGGCAAACAGTCTGTATAGCAGTGGGTTTCAGCAAGCATTGACTTCACAGGTCGAGTGATTTACGTACACAGTGCTGACTTCAAAATACAAAGCCTTACTCCTCTGAAGTAAAATAAATGTGTGTAATGTAATCTTTATGTTCTCTTAAAGAGGTCATATCACATTTATTATTTTTATATCTGAGGTCAACTAATAATATTAGCTAGTGACTGTGTGTGATAGCCAAAACATTCTGTAAACGTTCTGTAAACATTGGAAGTTATTTATGAATGCATTTATAGGTTAAAAAAGGTTCAAATGAGCATTAAGTCTCATGATATGACCCCTTTAAACAAAATAACTGTCTTTTTTAATGTGTGGTATGAGTAATAATCTCTGCCTATGGATTTTACGTGTTTGCCTTGCATTCCAAGTGCTCTAAAGCTTCTGATGTTTGGAAAAAGTCTGATTGACATTGGACAGAAGTGTTGGTCTACAGAAAAAGACACGTGAGGTGGTTACCAGACCCGGTGGCGTCCTAGCGGGACACACTCTCCAGTCAGTGGCTATAGCCCTGTGCAGCAGATGAAGAGATTTGGCAAACTCACATCTGTCACAGAACACACACAGCTTCACTGCAGAGAGGCCAGTGGGCACCTCCCATTTAAGAACAAACAGGGCTCATCTCATATACGCACACCCCCGCCACACAGCATCCCCATTGGTCGATTAGCCAGCCAATGAGGCCAAGAGTTACTGCCTCTATGCAAACGCCACTGTGGCTTCCTGTGCAGTTTGAGCCTGTGGGACCCTCAAACTTATTTGACTCCCAGAGTGACAACAAATTTATAACAAACACAAGTAAAGTCTCGGAAAGCTCTGCTATTGCGAAACACTCTCTGTTTGCGCTCTGTTGTAGCTATTTGTGTAGAGGGGGCAGAGAGAGTAAAAAAAAACTGATATTTTACTGAAAAATTCTCAGTCTGCATGTAAAAAGTTGGTTAGAGGAAGTGGCTTGGCTTTTTTATGTAGCCTTCTTCCTCTTTGAAAGTTACGATTTGTGAATTTTAAATACAAACAAGTGCCCAAGGTCACAGCTGCCTCCAAACTGTGTTCCCATATTTTCCTGACTGAATCTCTGTACTGTTGTCACAAATAGATTTTATTTACTGGTCCAGGAACAGTTGTTAAGGGCAACTGTTACCTTAAGGGCATGAAACACATAATCATGATAATCGGGTTGAATGTGTCTGTCTCTTTAAAAAAGGCGAGAGACAGGAAGTAAACATTTTCCCGCAGTTACCACGGCCATTTCCTCACTAGCTCACTATCTTCCAACTCACACTAGTGCTCACTCTCCAACACGTTACCTCAGGTAGCACAACTACCTCAGTCGCTAGTTTCTATGTTATGAAGACTGAAAACATCACGGCAACATTCCCCATAGCAACACAAACACAAATTTGTTTTTAAATTAAAAGAAAATTAAACACATTTTATGGAAACCAGTGGATTCGCCTGGTCCGCTGATGAAACTTCAGGATGAATTTCTGAATGGATGATGCCATTTTAAGATCTTTAATGGAAGGGCATCCATGCTAAATTTAGGTGTAAACACTGAATTCAAGCCTACCTGAGGCGGGAGGGGGTTGGGGAAACAAACTCTGTGGTTGAGGGAAGGTTTGTTGGACTCACCTTCCTGTTGGTTGTAGATGATGTTCTTACAGAGCAGGTCGTTGTGACAGAGAACAACTGGGGAACCCAGTTTTGAAAGGTTCTTCTGCAGCCAGATCATCTCCTCTCTCAGGCACGTCGCGCTAGGGACCTCGCTGTTTAGCCTCCAGACAAACAAAACCCGCAGATAATGTCATTTGACTTCAACCTCATTTGACTTCAACATGCATGAGTTACACGAGTTACAATTTTGTAGTTGAAAAACAAACATGGCCATCAAGTATCGAAAGTGGATTGCTTTTAGCTTTTAGTCAAATGAAATGAAAATCATGAGGTATTATATTATCAGATGTACTCATATTTTAATAGTAAAATATGGAAGTGCATTCAAAATTGTCTGCGGTTCCCTTAATTAACATGAGTCTGACTGGCAATTTTGTTTGCAGATCAAGTAAGCAAATAAATCTTAAAGTAACTATAGAGACACTGCAAGGATGTGTTATTTGCTCTTGGTGCTGGTTGCCAAAGCACACATCACACTTTTTATTCAAACCAATTAGTGCTTTCTGTGGCAATGAGTAGCCACCTGGCAACCCCATAGCAGTGCTATATTTGTTGTCTTCAGCATTTGTTTTCTTCAGAAAATGTATGTGTGTGTCTGTGTGTGTGTGTCTGTGTGTGTTTAAGCAACTTAACCTACATTAAGAATGACAGAATGTGTGCTTTCTTAAACAACTACTTGTGCAAATGCGTGCTAACTGTGCAAATATCAGATATTGTGACAAGATGAGTCATGTAAGATCATGTGGGTTTTCAATCCACAATGAGAGCAGGGCATGTTTACATTTGAACGAGTACAGATATGTCACACATCAGAAGAATTTATGTACATAGGTCTCCCACCTATGTTTAGCAGCACTTTTGAGTTATTTACTGCTAAGATGTTACGCATAAGGGCATAACTGTGTTCAACTCTCTACCTGTTCTGTGTTAAGAGTCTCTCCTTACCTCTGCTCCTTCTCTGGGTCCTTAAAGTGTGTAGGAACAAGGCTGAAGAACTTGCCCATCTTTATCCAGAGGTCTGATTGGGGCACCCAACCGTTGTGGGCGTGTATGGCGTGGTACTTAGCCATTTGCCTTGCAATGTGTCTGTTAGAAAAGAATATGTTATATACTTTGCAGTATGGATAATTATTGAGTTCTTGGGTACTTAAAGGGACAGTTCACCCCAAAATGCAAATTCTGTCCTCATTTAGTCATGCACTGAATGTTGATGAACATTCTTGTTTGTAATGAAAATACAAAAATTTAGTAACTTAACTCTCAAGCTTTTAAAGGAACTCATGACTCATAAGTTAAATATGCAAGTCTTTTGTGGTGAGCTTTGTGTCTTTTCTGAGTCAGTACGTTATCGACTGGTGCCATCTGATTCATAAACCAATAATTCAGGCCAACTGTGTGAACCGGATAAAATATTTCATTAAAAACACTTACTGACGGTTCCATTCCACATTCATATTAAGATGCATAGGTGCTCAACTGAAGCAATACTGTCAGACAAATTTGGAACATGCACTATCTGTTGACATTGTCTTATCAGAAGACACTTCTGCTATCACACAGCTAACACAATAGCCTTGTTCTTTTACAGCTGAATGAGAGCCGCCTATTGGCAGGAGGCCTGAGGCAGCGCGCGAGTGATACTGTACTGCGTCACCGCATGTCTTAAAGGATTACTGGGTGAAGGTTGTGGTTACATGACCAGCGTCTCGCTGGCTGGAGGTCAACGACAGTGTCTCTGTCTCCGTCACACTAGTTCTCATTCAATTAGCTCAATTAGCATTAAGCAGGACAGCTAATTTTTGGCCCCAATTTGACAATAAAGAAAGCCTATTTGAACTAAGCTAGTGTGTTGTCTGCGCAAGGATCCATTTCGCACCTGAAGATGGCAGGGCTCCGGATATGTTCAGGTTCCAGGGCCACGCCCTGCAGGAACTCGTAGCACAGGCCGTTGTTGAAGGTGCAGTAGAGGCGTGGCGCGCACCGATGCGCCTGGAGAACCCGGAAGCTCTTCACCTCGTTCTCACGGTCCACAAACAGTTCCGTCTTGTTCCCGTACACGCGCACCAGGACCACGTCCTGCTTGGATCCGCTGACGTAGCAGCCAATCAGCTTGTTCGTGATGCCATCCGTGAAAGGCTGCAGATAAAGAAGGTTGAAGTTATGTGGATGACCTGGCTAAAAAATAAAACTTTGTTTGCATAAGCATCACATGCTCTCCAGCTGTTCCTTTTCTCTACCAGTCAGCTGACATGAAACACTTGAGAAATGCAAATCTGTAATCATTTAAGACCATTTTGCTTGAAGGAGGGGCATGGAACAGAAGGAAAAAGAGCAGGGGGCTCAGGTCCCGTGTGATGCCACCCCATTCATTTTAAACTGAAAGAAACAGCATATTTGGAGCAGCTGTGGCTAACTGGTTAGCGTGTTAGGCTTGTAATCACAAGATTGCTGGTTAGATTACAATGCTAGCAGCTAGCAACTGAAGTAACCCCTGGTTGCCCACTGCTTGCTTACCAGTGAGGGGTAAACACAGAGGTCATGTTTCAGGTATGCGTTACCATACTTGACATAATATATCACTTTCACTTTTCATTTGCAGACCATGTGATGGAGTTAAACAAATTTGCTATGTCTAACTCATGTAAATAATGCATGTTTCCAAGGCACAACCCAGGGCTCTGGAATTAAATGACAGTGGGCGGAACGTCAGGAATTTTATTTTTGCCAGAATCGGAGGAGTCTGGCATGTGCTGAGCACTCGTTTTGTTTTAAGTTCATTAAAACAACAATGCATATCTTTCTTTCCCACATGTGTGCAATTCTCACCCGTATCAACTCTGTTTATATAAGGAAATAGCTCTTCCACATCTCCAGCTAAGCAGAGTTCAGTTTACAAAAACATTGTTACAGATTGGTGACTTTTCACCTGGACTGAGACTTTTTTAGTGGTTTTACACTGTCATGGGGAAGTAAGTCTAATTGTAGTTATTGTGCATTAAGGTAACTTATTAAGTTAAGTGAAACATATTGCTATTGCCAAAAAGATGCGTTATGCTACAACAACTACAATAGAACCCTCTGCT
Source organism: Yasuhikotakia modesta (assembly GCA_036877545.1). NCBI lineage: Eukaryota > Metazoa > Chordata > Actinopteri > Cypriniformes > Botiidae > Yasuhikotakia > Yasuhikotakia modesta. The sequence goes on along the minus strand of JBAJNP010006668.1, from coordinate 18,106 downwards.
GTGATAATAAAATATTTATTGTGGTACATAGAATTCTCCCCCGCATAGAATTTGCCATGTTGATATTTCCATTCGAGGACATGTAATTACTACTTTAAGTTGTCTCTCACAGCACAGAGCAAAAGAAAAGATTCCTATCGCCATAGCACTCAGCAACCAAGGTAACGGAAACCTGATGCGTCGCATTGAAGATCATTAAAGCTGTGGTCAAACAGTCAACGCATGCAGGTTCCTGAATCACTAAAACTGGTTCCAAGAAAGTCTAAGACGAGTCAAGTGCAAGACGCAACACCATAAAAATAGGAGAAAATGAGCCGTTACATGAATGGTTGTACATTTACAGGTTCTTGGAACGGTGGTGGATAGTTAGTTCTGTGAACTGGGTTATTCAAACACTGGAAAAGTTTGTGATGGGCATCTACCGACTGTAATCTGGTTTATTGTGATGTATGTGTATTGTCACAATTACACCCGTATATGAATATCGCTGGATTACAAACAAAAGGCCCAAATTGTATCCCACACAACTATCTTGGTTAACCAATTTTAGAAATAAAGAATGTTGTATGGCCACAAATAAGCAAATATGGGAGGGAACCGGAATCGTCTTTAAACTTTCCAAAACATCCTCCTTTTAAATATTGACATTAGTTCAAATATAAATATATATATTAAATATTGACAGTAACTACTATGTTTGCATAATTATATTTTAATGCACAATTAAACGGCAACATAAACTTACTTTTCTTAGTCTGCCAATTGCTTAAATGTAAACTATTTACTTAAATCGTAAATACATGATGTGGCACTTTAAAACAACGAAAGGAAGCGTGAAAGCAAAAAGTAAAAACTCGTAGACAGTGACATAAATACAGTGTATAGCTACAGTATGTCAACTGCGGGAATCCACCACCCACTTATTTCCCGTCACAACGTTACAATGGCACTTTTTTCTTGCAATTGCATCTGCTGTTCAAACGGCGAATTTATTGCATGGATTGTGTTGCATCCATTCTGTTGCATGAAATAAAGAAAGAAAATCTCACGAATATAAGCGTTTAAACGAAATTGCATTGACAGCTCGCATTGGCAGGCGTCTCTGCTGAGCGCCATGGGTGCATCTGGTGACGCAGCTCTGGATCTGAAGGCTCAACTCAAGCGTTCTGCATTATACACCGAACCTGAAACCATCTGATGTCAGCTGTCATCGGCTTTTACTGCCTTTTGAGCTGTTTAACTGTAAGAAGCGAGAAAAGGCACAAGAATTACCTTCATTTTGACCTCCGAAGGTTTCCAATGGGGTCGCAACGTCTTGATCAGTTTTAGCGCTCCGGCTCTGTGGTCGTGCTCGTCCACCGTCACGTCTAATTTTGGAACCAGCGGCGCGCCTTCGGGAACATGAATGTAATTGGCCATTATTTTAAACACTTGTTTTATATGTTCAGAAACTGGAGAAGATCTTATCGACGGGGCGGAAGATTCAATGAATGCGACCAAGTAAAGCTGGGTGCGGATTTAAACTCTTGTTCTGTACGGTTACGCCTCCAATGAACGTTCAAATAAATCACTCGGTTAAACCGACTCTCTATGAGTCGATTCGGTGGAGCCGCTTGGAAATGCGTATGAACTGTATAAACTTTGGCAGGAAAATTATAAAGAGCGATTTCGTATTGTTATGATTTAATGGACAATACGGTGGTAATATCATTAAACGAAATTTTACTCGTTTTACTTGATGACTCGGTTGAATGAATCGGTTGGTTCATTGAAAAATGTCCGAACAGATTGAATCATCTAAATGAATCAGTTGAATCAAACGAGTCAACGCTCTTGTAGATAATCCCTCCCCGTGCGTTAGGCGACTGGCGCAGTGCATGATGGTACTATATGACTCACGTTGCTTTGCATTTGTGTTTATAAAGCTTTCAGCGTTACTAAGTTAATATTAAGATGAAGTGGTGTTTGCTTTTCTGTTTTCAGGCCATTGACCGCAAATTCAAAATTTGTTCTCATTGTTTAAAAGGATTTAGAGGATTTAGTCCTTACAAATATTTTCAAATAGACCCTAATAATAAGGTCAGTGGCACCTTCAATTGGTAATAATGCAAATAATTAGAGATTTTTTTATAAATCTGTAATAAAGAATTAATGGAATAAAGATCGTATAGACAGGTTTGACAGGTATGGGTTGGTTAATTGGTGAATTAATATACCTACATACTATGCATGGTTTATTTATTAATAAATTATAAACACTAAATATTTGCGTTTGTTTTGTTTATTTGTTTTGATTCATTCGATAATTTTCCGTGGTTCTCTCTGGAAATTTCTCCCAGGTACATGTCCCATGACACAGTATCATGAGATTAGAGACGTCACGTCATTTTACCATCAGTGTTGTGTAACATCGGTGTTTTAACAAATTGATCTTCGGACACACTGTTTCCATCTGGATGTTTCTATGTAAAAGATTCCCAACCGCATCTAAGTCCGTGTGTTTCTGTGACCACTGAAAAAAGGGAAAGACACGCAAGCGTCATTTATCCTTTACACATAAAGGGGGCGCGCCATGGCTCAAACATTTGCGTTGATGAATGAAAACGCATTATTTTAATATAATTACAGCTTTATAAAGTCCATTAAAACATACTTCAACTGCTAACAGTAAGTGTAAATAAAATGACATACAGACAACATACAAATAGAGTTTAGAAGAGGTTAGTATATACCTTATAATATATTTAGATTTATGTAACATATTTATAACAACACATTTGGATGCAAAATAAATATAAGACAACACATTATAACCTAGGTTGACACTATAAATAAAATAATAATGAACAAACACAAAATAGGATGACAGTTAGGAAGAATTTGTGTAAAACTAGAAAACACAGAAATTAACACGATACGTCAGTTACAATTTCATAATTGTAGGGATATTGTTTTAAACTGTCTTAATATATATATATTTTTGTAATTGAGTTTTCATTTATTGAAACAAGTTTATTTCGTATGTTCAATAACAACATGTGGGCTATGAAATGCGTCACATGACCCGTTTCCGGCCAATTCGGCGTCGCAAGAGCCGGAAGTGACGCACGGTTTTCACGGGAGCGCTTCCATTATGTTCCTGTGTCATTAGCTAGGGCTCGAGTTTAGCTCGCACACACACTCAGACACGAGTTGCACTTTGTGTAGCTGGTGGCACAGCACTGTAGCTGGGATCCTCCCTGACGCTTGTCTGGCCACAAAGCACTGTTGTGTGTCGTTGTTGTGCTGTTCTTGCAAGGTAACAATTGATTGGCTAGCTAGCCAAGCTTGTGTTAGCCAAGACATCTGTTCTGCTGAATGCATGGTGCATGCGATCTTTACGAATTTTTGTGCTGTGTAAGATAAAGAGACAATCGAAATGGGTTCTCATATACGTTTATTCATCTGTAGGTCTCCGGGAAGTATGGCTATGAGACAGACTCCTCTCACCTGCTCTGGTCACACCAGACCTGTTGTGGATCTGGCGTTTAGTGGAATTACCCCATATGGATATTTCCTTATTAGTGCTTGTAAAGGTATGTCTATCATTTCTCGTTGTTCTTTCGCTAACAAATAACACGCAAGTGCTTCAAAAGAGACGTCACGGTTTAAATAAGTTAAATATCTGTCAGGTTGTGTTCAGAACTCGTCTTGGACTGGTAAGTTAATTCTAATTTGTCCCATTCAGATGGCAAACCTATGCTGAGGCAGGGGGACACAGGGGACTGGATCGGAACATTCTTGGGTCACAAGGGTGCTGTGTGGGGTGCCACCTTAAATACAGAAGCTACAAAAGCAGCTACAGCCGCAGCAGATTTTACAGCGTAAGCACTGGACCAACAAAACTGTATCTGGGTCTAAGTAAATGAATAATGGTTCAAATAGCTGTGGTCACACCAGCCACAAAATAAACAATTAAAACGTGTTAAAATGTCTTTAATTTGGCAGAAAGGTGTGGGACGCTGTCACTGGAGATGAGGTCCTTACCCTGGCGCATAAACACATTGTAAAATCTGTGAACTTCACACAGGTAAGATTTGTGTCTGAAACAATGATGTAATCTCTCTGTTTACTATTGCATATGAAGGCATCAGTTTGCTTGTGACATCACTCAGTCGTATCAGTGACATGTATGCCTCACCAGCGTTTGTGTAATCAACAGGACAGTAACTGTCTCCTGACCGGTGGGAATGATAAAATGTTGCGTGTCTATGACCTCAGCAAACCTGAAGCGGGTATGTAGTTTTCCTGTATCCCAGCTGGTGGAGCGTCATGGAATTGTTTCTTAGGAAGTGCATGTACCCATTTATAAGATGTTTGGCTTGTAGGCATGGTAATTTGCTTTCGATTAAAGCTTCTGCAAAAAGCCCAAATGTGAAACGTGGAGTGAGTTTGGTTTGCATATCAAGGTTTAAGAGATGGCTGTTTGATGTTTGTATCCCTAGAACCTCAGGAGATTGCAGGCCACACCTCTGCAATAAAGAAAGCTCTGTGGTGTAACAATGACCAACAGATTATCTCAGCCGCTGAGGACAAAACTATCCGGTGAGTCTCCAAAGTGGTGAATGCCTTTGAACCTTGTGGATGGCTTTGACCACCGGTTAAGCAATTACCAGCTTCGTGTCTCCAGCTTTTTGCATTATATGTAATAAGCAAATTCTGTGTCATTTTGAATTTGTGTGTGTTTTCATGTGATAGGCTTTGGGACAGAAACACAATGGAAGCAGTGAAGACGCTTTCATTTGAGGCATCTGTTAGCAGCATGGAGTATGTCCCTGATGGAGAGATTCTTGTCATCACTTATGGGAGAACTATTGCTTTTTATAAAGCCCACAGGTAAGACAACTCGTGGCTTTTTGTAAGTTGTTTTGGATAGGAAGTATCTGCTTAATATTTCAGTGTGAACGCAAACTTGTTTGTTTTAAAAACAACTTGTAATCTGCCGTATCATGCGATGTTACCTTGGGAAGTCAGTTGGCAGACAACACGTTCTTAAATGGACTGAGAACCACTCAAGGCGATTTTGTTTCTTCAGTTTGGATCTGATAAAGACTGTAGATGCTCCGGCTTCTATTCACTCGGCCTCCCTGCATCCTGAGAAAGACTTCTTTGTTGCTGGTGGAGATGATTTTAAACTCTACAAATATGACTACAGCACTAAGGAGGAAATGGGTAGGAATATGCTTATTCTGAACAGATGTGACTTTAATTGTTGTTAACCAGAAACTGTATAACATGTACAATACAGACAAGATGCATGAGTTTAAGTGAATAAAGGATCTTGCAGTTCATGTGTTTGCGCACACACACATACACACACATTATGCTTCACATGATCCTATATGTGTCTCCTATTCAGAGTCATATAAGGGTCACTTCGGGCCTGTGCACTGTGTGCGGTTCAGCCCTGATGGAGAGCTTTATGCCAGTGGATCAGAGGATGGAACTCTACGTCTGTGGCAGACTGCTGTAGGGAAAACATATGGCTTGTGGAAATGTGTCCTGCCTGGTGAGTTTATCTGGTGTGGCTTAGTTGATAAATTGGTTCTTACTGCTGATTGGTGCAACTGGCAACAATAGCTTCTGATAATCCATTAAAAAAGACATTATAATTTGACACGTTTTCTCACAGGGGCTTGTGCTTGTATTTAAATTCCAGCAGTACAATATCAATTTGAATGCATCAATCAAATACTCACTTACATGTTTCTCTTACAGAGGAACTGGCATCAGAAAACTCTGAGGCGCTGTACTGCCCTCCAGCAGAGATCAAGGCCTGAGTTTGGAGAGTGAGTGAGTGAGAAAGCCAGAAAAAGAGAGGTCACCGGGACAGGATGGGTCAAGGAAACCACACCCCAGCAGAGTGCTGTGCCACCACCCTTCTTCACCTGAGACAGACCGTATTTGCCGAGCATGATTATGGAGTGTGGCGATTAAAGAGCAAAACGCACACACGCGTTGTGGAAGTGAGCATCGGGGCGTTGCGGTAGAGCTGAGGGTACCGGCGTATACGCTGACCTTCCAGCTGCCTGCTTTTCTTTCGATGCCCACGACACAGCGGTCGTCTCCTTTATAGTGGTCTGTTTCTGCAGCACTGTGATCACTTGTTCAAATGTTTTGTTTTTTTATTTCCATGCTTTTAGTACATTCGTTTCTATTAAAGGGAATATATGCAAGAGCTCATGTTCTGTTTGTGACATCTCATTATGGAAGTGATTTTCAAAAACGTGTTAAACAATGGTAGCGTGAACCTGTGGTAAATATTTCCCCCATGAGAGAACTTGAGTGCTGGTAAATATGTAAAGCTTGTAAGTGACTTACGTTCTGTAAAATGTCTTTGGTTGCAACGTGGCAAGTTGTATTATTTGGTCAATAAAATGCTTATGACGTACCTTTAGATATCTGCAACGTGGTTTTACAGATGTATGTATTGCATGTAGGTGGTATATTGATTTTGATTTTAAAGCAACGCTATGATCTGTATTGCCAGTAGATGTTTATTCTGGTCCACTTAATACTGTTTTTATCCATTTTGTTTGCTTGTTAAATTCATTCTGGCGTTTAAACCGAACTTGTAGTTTGTAAACCCGCATTAACAAGCGCTTCGGGTTTGAGTTTAAATTTTGCGTGTCTACCAATCAGAGCGCTGCTTTCTGCGGCACGCAGCCAATAGGGGTCTCTCACCTAAGACAGTCGCTGATCGCATAAAAGAAACCCGTCTCGACCAGCGACGGCGTCCTGCTCTGCGCTCAGCCAGCAGTACTGCGATAGAGAGCAGACATGTCGGATTTTCTAGACGACCCTTCCGTGCTAACTAAAGACAGGCTTAAAAGTGCCCTCCTGGCCCATAATGTGTCTCTGCCGAACGGCGACCAGAAAAAGGACGTGTACGTGCAGCTGTACTTGAAGAACCTGACCGCGCAAAACAAAAAGAGCAGCGGCTCTCCAGATGTCTTCTCCAGCGACGAAGAACTGCCTCCAGTCCCGGTGGTCTCCAACAAGAGCCGCTCCGGGAGGGTGAGTCGATCCTGGTCTTGGATTTTGTTGGTTTTGGCATTTGGTTTGTTTATAAAAGTGATCGGACGGAGTTGCTGCGATTTGCAGTATGATATTTTAGCAGTATGATATTTTAGCAGTAGTTAAAGGAGGATAACTTAAGTAATACGGTGAGGTTGCAGAACTTGGTCCAAAAAGAAAAAAACTCCCGGGAAAATATTTGAATTTCCAGATTTGGGTGTTTTTCGCGCAATTAGCTTCACAGCGACGTTTCAAACTCCATTGATTGTTATGGAGAGTTTGACGCAACAGAGTCTCGTCGTGCGCCTCGCAGTTTGTTGGTTTATAAGTGTGAGAAGTTGGTGAGATCAGAGCGAATCAATTGCTGTGTTTATGCAAATGCATCGATATAAACAAACCGACATGATGTTGGTGGCTTTAAATAATGAGCTGCAGTTTCCCGCGTAAATAATACAGTTTGATTCATTGGGTTTTAGATCAAACACACGCATGATTTTCTATCTAATCCATATATGACTGTTTTGTAACATAGAAATCGTACATTGCCATGTTATTTAATTGCACATCTGTTTGAGGCATCTGTCATTACTGTAATTCACAGGAAACGTGAAGGCCTCTAACTTGAATCTACACTTCTTTATACATTCTTGCATGGAAATATGTACAATTACAGTGAAGCTGCCCCTTGTGTCTATAAAACAGAGTAATGGTTATAACAGCTGCTCTTTTGAGAAGCTGTGGTCCTTCTACAGTTTGATTTAAACAGGAAAAGGAAGAGATTCTCAGTTTTGATTTGGCTGTAAATCAGTCATGAACGTGCCGTACAGGTCAATGCTATTTTAAAATGTCTGTTTGGCAAAATGTGATTTATTTATTTTTTTGCTTTGACCGTTCTTTAATTTCCCATTAACTTTGGTTTCGCCACAATCGGCAGGAGAATTTACTTGCTTCAAAACTTTGTGTTGTTTATAAATGGAATATGAGGAGCAGGTTCTGTTGTTGCCATAATTGTGAGACTATCCACTATAAATACTAGTTTGTTTTGGTTCGTTCTGGTTGAACTCGGTCCTCCTTTCACCCAACTACACAGAACCAGTCCTTGTTTATTTGCATAGAAATGTACAAACGCCACTGTACAATGTGCCAGTAAATGAGGTAGTGTGACCTGTCATTGTGAAATTGTACTGCAAGGGTGTTCCCATGCCATTAACTCCTATTTCCTGTAGTAAAAGAACTTAACCTGTGTTAACTAGGTAAAAAAAATACTGTAAACAAATGCAAAGGGAGCAAAAGTTAGCCAGTATTTGCCCCCCTTCATATGTCTGTAAGTTGTGGGATAACTGCAGCTTACAGCTGTTTTCATAGTGGGTTTGGTCTCTTTATTGAGGAAATACTGTCTTGCGGGGAGGAATTTGTGCTTTATCTGCCAGATGTGAGAGTGTGTGTGTGTGTGTGTGAGAGAGAGAGTGTGTGTGTGTTTTGTTCCTCCATGAACTTTTGCACCATTTTGGATAGTAAGTTAAGGAATGCGTGGCACATATTTATGACGCTATAATTGGTGTGCATTCCATAGTTTAGTGCAATATGTAATTTTGGCCCTTACAGATGTTTGCTTTTATGTTGAGTTCTTAAGCTCTCACCTGACTGCACTGGAACCAAACGCTCCTACAGTTTCAGCCAGAGTTGGTCACGCTGTTTTGCGTTCCAATAAACTGTTTAGTTTGGTTTGTGACACAAAAGCCACAATAAGGCGCAATGCGGGTTACAGACGGCTTGCCTCATTAGTGTAAACTTTAAGAGCTGTGGTAAAGCCGTGAGCCCAGATGCTGTGCTGTTTCTTTGATGTAAACCCACAGGCTTTGGCTAAGGTCTCAGAAGCACATAAAACATACTGAAATCTGGCCATTAGCTTATGGTGTATTGCACCTGACCAGGTTTTGTTCACGGGCCCCTTTTTACGTGCAACTCGTGTGCTGATTCTGATATTTGCAGGCGTTTTATGAGCGTGAGGGTGGTGTTCGTGGACAGAGGAAAAGGTTTTTCCCCTCCTTCCTGCTGGAATGCTGTGATTATGAAACTGTTTTTTTTGAGTAGGCAGCGTTTCAGATCGGCCCCTGTGAAGGCCCCTGCAATGAAACTTGAGCGAAGACTGGCGTAAACTCAAGATACGATCACCTCCTGTCTGTCCCATCCCTCCACTGTTTGCACCATTTCGTTCAATCACATGGTCGGAATTGTGAATCAAGGCTTGACTCCAGGGAATGTGGTTAGAATCGTGCTTGAGATCAGGGAAAGTTAATGTTTGCATTCTCAACCTCCAGATTTAAAAGTACCACCATCGTCTGCGGTTTGCAGTATCATTTAGTGTAATTGGTGGTTCTTGTCTATTTGGATTTGTTGGTTGGAGTGTGAACACCAAAACTGTTGATCCGGATTATTGTTTGCTTCTGAAGTGATATCTCAGACCTTGAAATTCCATGCAGATGATTTGACTTACTAACTCCACCCAGTTGCCTCAAAGCTGTTTCCCGTGTGGTTATAGCTTTTCAAGGCAGTGCATTGTGGTACGGGTCTTGTTTCTTTGAGTTTCTGAGCAAACTGAGAACTGTTCCTCAGGTGTGTAATCAGGAGCCTGCTGGGCATGTTCAGACACCTGTTCCTTCAACAAGTGGAAATAACTTCTCATGACATCATCACATCCTGTACTACAAGTTTTCAGTAGATGCCTGCAGTGTGTGTGTGTGTGTGTGTGTAATAAACTGATAAAGATTAACCACATTACAGTGACATTAAATAATCAACTGTTATTATATTATAACATGCTTCTTTTCCTCACAGAAAGCAACTAGGAAAACGGACAAAGTTCGTCCTGAGGAAATCAATGTCGCTGAATTGACCAATGAGGGCTTAAAAGACCTGTTGCTGAAGTATGGTTTGAATGCTGGACCCATAGTAGGTGAGGCACTTTTTTTCCATGTTAACATCTTGCAGAAATTATTACTGCATTGTGTTATCTTATGTTAAGCAGTGGCCCCAAACATTAGAGAGTTAAGCAAAACTTTAAATTGAGTTTCTTTGCATTAGACAACCAAATGATGTTTGTTGGGTTCTAAATGATCAAACTGATGTAACTAATAACAGTGATTATAGAAATAAATTTGTATTGCTGTCAAACTTGGAATTAAACTGAAGACCAACAACTGTTCATTTTAAGGTACTGTTTCTTGAACAACATTTGTCTAACCCAAAGTTACCTAACTAACTTAACTGACCTTTTTCTAAGTGACTACTCCCCAAAAAAATTTTGTGTTGCCACTCTGCATCTAAAAAACGTTTTAGTGTCTGGAACCATCCACACTGAATTACAGAAGTTATCAGTAAATCAGCAGTTTTGTCAGGCATGTAGCTTTGCGTGTTTTCTCAACTCTGACCTGAATCGTTTCAATGCCCTTAAATGGATGTTGGAAATTCCTCAGAAGTTTAGTAGACTTGTGGTTTACGTATAGAGAGAGAGAGAGATTTTACCTTTTCATTAAGAAAAATCGATGTTTGTCATTCTCTGTACAGTTTCACTGCTCTGACAAAGTCTCAACTATAACGTTTCCTTCACATCAGCATCAACCCGGAAGGTCTATGAAAAGAGGCTTCAGAAGCTACTGGACCAGGGGCCTCCTGAAACGGTGGCCCCTCCATCAGATGCATCACAGACCGATGGCAGCCAAAATGGCAACACTGATTCAGACCAGTACAGTGACAAGGAAGAAGGTAAGTCCCCATCATTAGAGCTCCTGTATTGTGTTTGGTTAGCTGCTAAAATTCTCTTCTGACGGTTCATCAGAACCAGTAGCGCCAGCCCCGGTGTTTATACCCGACCCTGAACCAGAGGTGGAGGAAGAACAAGTACCAGTTGTGGAGAGACCTGTCCGAAGCCGAGGAAAAACACCCGTGACCAGCAGAACACGCAGTGGCCAGCACAACAGGGTGAGCGAGAAGTTCTGTCCATTTGAGCTCTTTGCTAATTCCGAGGTTCATTATCTGTTTCTTGGATGTAGCAACTACACAATTCATTTACTCTAATTTAAGGCAGGTTTGGGATGTTATGAATAATGCCTAGAGAGCGTATCTAGAAAGCAGTGCGTTTGATAACCCTTTTACACAATATTTATACTTTTACACAACTTTTCAACTTACCAACTTATCAACAAAAACAAACCTTTTATCTCCCATCATGCTTTGAAATTTACTAGCTGCCGATTCAGTTCAATAGAAAATGGGCCACTGAGTTTAAATGTGCTGTTTTTTTTGGTTTGTGGAAAAGATTTGTTTGCCCTCATTGTGTCGTTGTCAAACGGCGTTTTTCCACTTGACTCTCACACCTGCTTATTTTCCCACGTAACCTGTTTACCACACATCAACGCCACCCGTTGGCGAATCCCAGAAGACGTCGGACTAAGCGAATGTCTTTGACAAGACTTGACATTGTTCTCTGTGCTGTTGCGTTCCTATCAGATTTCCTTTGCTTTGTCTTTGTTCTGAGGAGCACAGAAAGTTCTAGAACTTCTGTCGTGTGATTGTGTAGGAGGATAAGCTTGAAGACGATTGGCCGGCCTTAAACATTAAGAGGAAGTTGAAGACGTCGTCTCACAGGCTGGATCAGACAGTTCCCGCCAGTGACGACACCGTATCTCTATCTGATGTCATATTTCTGCACCTGTCACCTGATTTCTGATGTTGGTCACCATGGTGATAAAGGGTTTTATGAAAACATTTGGGATCTGCACAAGGTGTCTGTTTTGCAATATGGTTTGGTTGAGGTTTTGTTTTACAAATTAGCTGATGTCGTCTGTTGCTCTAACACTTTGTTACTACAATGGATCTTTGCAGGTTGTAGTTCTAAAACCCAAAATTAGTGTTTTGATCCACGTTAATTTAGTGGGTTTTTAAAATGTAGTTTGATGGGTAAAATAAAACCTAAGACAGGACAAAACTATACCATTTAGTTCTACAGCGCATACGTTACATGCAGTTAAATACTGCAAATGTGAATTTTAATAAGTTAGCCGAGTTCAACATCAGCTAGTTTGCAATGCGTGTTAAGGCTCACAAAACTTAGAAGTAACGTTGAAGTAATTTGAACTACAAGTCCTGTTTTACTAAACATCTCCAGTAAGTGAGGCATAAGTGTGTGTCTGTGTGTGGCGGTTTCAGGAAAACTCTGAGCTCTCGTCTGCAGAGTTCTTTCCTGACTCCAAAGACAGAAGAAGAACAGGACCTGTGGTAGGTGCCCTCAGAAAACGGTACCAATGTAACCAAATGACAAATCATTGGTCTTAAGAAGCTGTTTATAATAAAGGCTGCAGGAAAGCAGTCCAGGCCTTTGTTCACAGACAAGACATCAAAGCTTTCCTCAAAGACCGAATCTCTGAAACGACGCAGTGCCCCAGTTCGTTCGTTCCGCCCTGATTTGAACGAAGCTCCTCCCAGCGACAAGGTGTCAATTTATTTTCCTACCCAAAATGTGTCTTTTCAGAGTAGTTACTTTTGAGCTTGGTGGTGTGAATGTATATGTGACAATATAGTGCCACAAAATAAAATGGCTTTTTAATTTTGGTATCTAATGGCGTCAGTAAACGATCCATAAATGGCCATTGTTTATATTAATTAATAACTATATGCATATGTAGGTATATTATATACCATTACCCCAATTTACAGTTGCTTATTCTGTAATAAATTATTGTCATGCATTATTAAGTTATGTGTTAAAGTAGTTTAGATCATTTCTACCAAATTTGTTTCTTTAGGATTATTCTGACGCCTCAGTAGTTAAGGTCTCTGTTCCTGTGGTGAGGTTAAAAGCTCACAATTCGGTGGGTACAGGCAAAACGCCTCAAATTTCTTGTAGATGAGACTGTATTTGGTGGCTTTGTGTTTGTAACTTGTAGTTTAATATTGAAGGCGGTGCCAAAGGAACCTAAACCTTCAAAGCGTTCCTCCATCTCCGAGTTCGACCAATCAGAATCTCTCAAGCGTCGCAGCTGTCCTTTCAAGTCAGCTGTTTATAATTCACATGAGGACGCTCGTATAGAGAAGGTGCCAAACTTAATGTTTAGTCTGTTGTGACGTTTACAATGTTTTGCAAAACACTGAATTTTGGATGGTATGAGAATTTTTTCTTAAACTAGTTCCTACCTTAGACCTGCTGGTTTTTGGTCTTAAATCTCTTTCTCTGTAGTTTGATGAGAATTCTGCTGACATCACTTCCCCTCCGATTAGACCGTCCAATCGCGAACCGCTTGTTTCTCTGCTTAACACAGCTTGTGTTGAGGTGATTACAAACAGTTTTCTTTCTTAAGACCTTTAGAATGTTTATTTTAAGCTATCATAAATGTATCAGAGCCCTTTTTCACTCCAGATAATGTCTTTTTACATCTTAAAATCAATTTTGCCATCTCTAATTTTGCAAATATTGTTAACTCAGGTGGATGACCGTGGTACAAAGGATATACTGAGCTGTAAATATACAAGCCGTTCTCCTGTGGTAATTTTTCTTTAAACCTTATTCATTAATTACAAATGAGTGGACAGTCATGAAATCCTATTGGTTAAAATGTGTGGGAAGGTTGAATCTAATAATATGACAGTTTATTGCTTTACAGCTTAGTAGACTCTGTCTGTTTTCTAAAGGCTTTGTCACGGGAAACTAAACCTGTGACTGCATCCAGGCTCTCAAAAAACATCCAGCCTAGTCAGAACAAATCCTCAGTCGAGACCCTCTCTTCTCCTCGTGAGGGTCGTAAGGAAGATTTCCCATCATCCTCAGTTTATTCAAAAGAGTTTGTTTCCCGTATGGCTGCAGAAAAGCCATTACCCCTCTCGGTTGATTTTTCCCAGGTTTGAAGTTGATGATCGTTTAAATTTCCCAGCAATTTTTTTCAGTGATTTTATAAAATGGCATCAGTGCTTTGTGTAAAGTGCGTCTTGCTTCACATACCCCACTTTATCAGGAAAGCTGCGGCTCGCCAGACACCCAGCCGAAAAGAAAACAGTCCAAAATAACCCCTTTCCTCTCCCACATCACTCCTGTCCGAGGGGCTAATGGCATCCAGATGGAAACAAAGCTGACTCCAATGGTAATGCAGTGAGCCAGTAAAAACGTCTCGACTCCACGGGTGTGTAATGGTGATGAGGGAACTCAACGTGTGACGGTTGGTGTAGGTGTTAGCATAGCTGCGCACTCAAACCTGTATCACTTTGTACTTTTTCTCTTTAGGCTAAACAATGTGGACCTTCAGAACCGTGACGCTTGTGTGGTTCATTGGCTTTGTGTCATCGGTCAACGTTTATCTAACAACTCCCGTCTTGTGTGCAGGTTGAGAAGGTTTCAGCCATGGATCAGACCCCAAAGACATCAGAGCGAGATGTGCTAAAGGAGATCTTTCCCAATGAAAACCTCAGCACACCAACTGGAATCAGGTCTGAAGAAAGCTTTTCATTTAGGTTTTATCTTTATAATATGCACACAAACAGTTTCAGACCACACCTATGTATATGAATGACCTCATTTAAAAATCATGTGTGAGGATATTTATGCATATATTATATTGTGTATGTATATATGTATGTATGTATGTGTGTGTATATATATATATAAAAAAAAAACCTCTTTGGGGTTTTTCAGCGCCACCTGTCGGCGACCAATCAGAGGAGCAGCTGGCCGGCCCCTGGGCGACTCGTGGCTGGACGAATCTCGCCTCCGTCACACGGAGCTCAGAGAGACCAGCACATCCTACACGGAGACCCGATCTGTTCCACGTGTGGCTGCCGTCCCTCTATCCACTTCCAAGCCTCTGGCGCCCCCTGTTGTGAAGACCGGAGCACGACGCAGCCTCCCCGTGTGGGTGCAGGTGCTGCTGTTAAGCGCAGTGGCTGGATTCCTGTTTTTTGTGTACCAGGCCATGGAGACTAACGAGGTCGGACTCTTCAAGCCAAGCGGATCGGATGACGGCACCAGCAAATAAATGTTGTACATTAAAAAAAATAAAACACCATCCTGTTTCTATCGTCCCCAGAAACTGTTTTTTGATTCGGCCCCATTGCAGTCATAGACATTTATCTACTATCTGTATAAATGACGGCATTTCAAAGCTGTTGTGTGAAATTCTCGGTTCGTATCATGTTTTTAAACAGACAGGAGCCTTTTGTCATTTTTTGTTGCTTTTTTGCCTGTAGATCGAGTGAGCAGGCGTGTGATCGCGTGAACGCGCGTGTGTGCGCGCGCACGCGTTGTGTTTTGTTTTACAGGTTCATG
This sequence comes from Yasuhikotakia modesta, assembly GCA_036877545.1. NCBI lineage: Eukaryota > Metazoa > Chordata > Actinopteri > Cypriniformes > Botiidae > Yasuhikotakia > Yasuhikotakia modesta. The sequence goes on along the minus strand of JBAJNP010006668.1, from coordinate 2,739 downwards.
TCGGTGCTGTCTTTGAATGCGTGTCTATGAGTGGCAATGCTGATTTAAAATTGCCTATTTACATTCACCTCTATTTGTAAACGACATTAACTCTCTGCCTGTGACTTTTTTTGCGTTTATTTTCACTTGTAGCTCCTTAACGTGCCGAATTCATCTTAACGTTGATGCCACTTGTAGTATTTATGTATCTGTTGATGGAAAAACAAATATTTTCAATAAACTATTTGCAAAGTATTTTGAAACGGGGTGAATTATTTAAAGTTTGATGTCACTTTAATACATTTCAGTATTCATGTTTTTAAATGTTTATCAATTTAAGACCCTTTACTCTTGCCCCAGAATAGACCGAGTAAACTTGACTTTTTAAGACCTCCTCCCACAACATGAATCTTGTTACGTTGGTCTCGATACTTGCGCAGCTTGACACGTTGAGCCTTTAAGTCAGATATGTTACATGTCTTTAAAAAGCATCTCTAGCTCAACAGGTTAGTGAATTGTAGAGAGGACGTACGTAAACTGCATGACGTAACTCTCGCTGTGACCTAACGCGAGGTCAGAATGAATTAGTCTGACGTCAGCTAACTTCGATTTGGCAAGTAGATCATTTACTAGATTTCAAATAATGCTTCAAGAAATAGTCCAAGCCTGCAATAAATAACCAATAAACAAACCTTTATAAAATAGTTACTGTGGTTAATTGTAAAGGTGAGGTGACGTCAATTCTCACCTGTGTGCTTTTACAGTGAACTTTCCTAAAATAAATCTGTAGACGCTCAAACAGAAGAAATGTAGCAGATAAAACATCATCTGTCTGCAGCATCTTATAACCATAAGATATTCATCCTTCGCTTCTGAATTAAATAATAGTCAGAATGCATTAAATCGGATTACAGTGATTACAGGTGCATTTATTTTTATTAGGTTTGGCTTCAGTTAGTCTTTAGCTTAATCTTGTGGGCAAAGAAGGATGGGATCCTTACGAAGGATGGGTTAAATGCAGAGGTCACATCTCGGTTATGGGTAACCTTCACTTGTTCACTTTCACATATATATGCTCACAGCGCAGAGGCATCAATGAGCTGTAAATATCACAGTCTTAAAGTCTCTGTACAATATTAGCGCAAAATCACCCAACTAAACATGTGATTTTTATGTGTCTTGATCTTTGAACTGAAACTCGCATGTCTATTTTGAGGGCTGTTGTTTTCTGTTTAAACACTAGGGGGCGCTAATGGAGAACACTACTGACACCTCATTCAAACCAAAGATGCAGTATTTGTATGCAATTGAAATGGTTTGCTTTTATGTGTAGAATTGTAACCTTGAATGGCTTGTAAGGCTAATTTTATCAGATGACATTGGCAAACACTTCATTCACTTCACTTCAATGCTTCAGTTCATTTGTGATTTAAATATATTATTTAAAGAAATTGTGTATTTCTAAAGCTATAGAAGAGAGTTCACAGAGTTCATTCACAGGCTTATATATTAAAAATGTTATTTTAAAAAAAAAAAAACTTTTTTCACCTTTTGCAAACAACAATGTTAGGATGTCCTGAAATTCATATTAAATGAAAGCTTAGCATTACTTGTTCCAGAGGGTAATTGCATTAATAATTTACTATTAAGAGGTTCGGTTGGCAATAGCGTTGGGAACCCCTGCTGTAGAATTCAATGTGCCTTTAATTAAATTCATTCATGAATGTTTTTATAACACACTTCAATAGTATTCAGTGTGTGATACCGTGACATGAAGTGTTCTGTGGAAGTGATGAAATAATACAATCTCATTGTGATGTCACAATGCGCCCTCTCTCCCCGTATTCTCATCAGCTTGATGCAAGCAACAGGAAAATGGTGCCCTGTGACCTCAATACAGCATATTTTAAGCTCTGTATTTCTTTATTTTCAGAGGAACACACAGCAGAGAGGGGTCAGTCACACAAAGTGACAGACAGAGTGTGCCTACGATACATTTGGCCGTCTTTATGAGAGTGTGTGGGTTCGAGAGTGGGCGGAGCCGGGTGTTCATGTGTACGTGTGTGCAGTTTTCTCTGGCTGTGGTCAAGTATGTGCCTGTTTGCATAAGGGATTGTCTGTGTGCATTTGTGTGACTATCCAGCCGCTAAAAGAGACGGGCGATGCGTCACTCCATTGTTGTTATTATAACCTCTGGATTTGCTTGTTAATGCAGGTTTGCGCACACAGGGTAGCGGAACCGTGAAGCCGAATTCTGAGAAACGTGCTTCGATTATGCACTCTCCTGTTGCTAAGCTGCTGATGTCGAGGGTCAAAGGTCACGGGGGGCATTTCACTGTAACCCCTTTGGCACAAATGCATTCGCTGCGTAATGGCTCCACACGCACCCTCACCTCCTTATGAAGTATTGTAGCTTCAAAAACCTCCCAAAATGTGTTAACAGCACAAACTTAGTGAATAACTCACTGGGTTTTTAGTATATGACTAAGCTTTAGTGTTACAAATGATGAATAAATCAAAATTCAAAGAAATGTACATGACCTTTTCATGAATGGAAAATAATGTCCCACTTTTTAGCAGGCTTTGTTTTCCCCCTTTGTTTTTAACACGGGTACAGTGTCAGGGCAGCCGTTTATGGTAGAAGCTCATTCACATGGAAATCACATCTTTTTGTATAGATTACAAAAAGGTTCCTCCGACGGCCCACTAGAGAACCTACAGGTCCCCTTTAGGACCCCTGAGAAACTATTTTTAGTTTCT
>JBAJNP010006667.1:12665-24903 GCA_036877545.1 Yasuhikotakia modesta | reverse complement strand
GTGTCTGTGTAGGCATATGTGTGTGTGTCTGTGTAGGCATATGTGTGTGTGTCTGTGCGTGTTTGTGTGCATATGTGTGCGTATGTGTGTGTGTCTGTGTAGGCATATTTGTGTGTGTCTGTGCGTGTGTGTGTCTGTGTGTGTGTCTGTGTGTGTCTGTGCGTGTGTGTGTATGTGTGTGTGTCTGTGTAGGCATATGTGTGTGTGTCTGTGTGTGCATATTTGTGTGTGTCTGTGCGTGTGTGAGGTATGTCTGGACAGAATTAGTCAGTACTTGGTTCTGGCTGGGGAACCATCTGGCAGCCTGATGGTTCTAATCTCTGTGGTTGATGGAAATCAGTCTTTGTTACCCAGACACTTTACCCAACTAACTGCTTAACACTTAATCCTGTGTCTTTGTGTCTTACAAAAGTCATGATCCACCAGGATCCATGTAAACGATCCCCAGAGCAGACGGATCTCTGGAGTCTGGTTTATGGAGCAGATAACTGGAGACTCTAGGATGCAGGTCTTTGAAGGTCAGATCGCATGTGCTCCAGATTATGAATGCAATCCAGACCAACATTTTTCACAAGAGACATCATTATAATTTTTGGACTGTTGCATCTGGAATAAAAGACAGAGGGTTTGATGGACATGATGTGCCCTTTATTAAAAGACTCAGTGTTGGAAATCCTTATTTAAATGCAACCTGCTTTCTTCTGACTTTTGTGAATTTGCCCTTTGTCACCATTTACATTTGTTCTGTTGTTCTGTTTCCTCTGCAGTGCATTAAAGCCACGGCCTGCCGTCACAGAGCACGTCTGTCTTGGGGAATTTGACCTAAGACCTTCATACTGCTGTCATCCTTTACCAATCAAGTTACAGGAATATAGAGAATGGGGCACATTCCTATAAACCCTGAACTGTTCCTGTCCCTCATCATTGCATTAATACTAACAGGGTTGGGGCTGTGACACACGCTCCAAAATACGAGCCGTGGCGCTCATGTGGGTTATGCAAGTTTAAGTCTTTTTATTTTTCAATCTTCTCTCTTCATCTTGCATGTGTGTCTGTGCATGAATAAAACTGCCATATAAGACCAAACAACTTTTTATTAACTTTATTGCATCTTGTCAGATTCCAAACAAACGCAGAAAGTAGTTTCAAATGAAAAGAGCAGAAGTGAAACTCCTTCTCACATTTCCAGTCAAAACACGCAGAGAGACGAAACAAAAGCAAATGTGTCATAGCTAAGAGGACAATGAGAGACATGGCAGAGAAACGGGGTCATCGAGACTGACCCGGACCAGATCTCTGTAGCTCAAGGGCTCAGAGATGTTGAGTAACTCACTGCTCACTTGGAAGCTCCTCAGAAGTTCTTATCAGTCCATCTTCTCCAGCTGCTTAAATGATTTTATGGCCCAAACTCCACCCTTTAATAACACTTTCCCCATCATTTAAAATTAACGTTATCATCATTGTGGTAAGTGACAGGTTTTGAAGGCTATATTTCAAACAGCTCGCCATCCAATAAAATATAATTATCTCAACACTTTAACTTTTGCTGTTGTTGTAAAACAGATGTTCTGCAGGCTCTGTGATGCAATCCTGTGACTTTTTCCTCCTAAAGTTACTCAAAATAACAAACAAGTGATTATAAAATGATTTTTCCGTCATGCAAAAGTCACCAACGAGTCACTGGAATATTTTTCTCTCGTGATTTGCTCATTTTTAGTCATCAGACCACCAAGTTGAACAAGTATAACACTCACAAATAACCTTATGCCTCTAATCTGGGTCCCTGTTGTCCCACAGCGCCCCCCAATGACCCCCCGGATCATTACACAGGCTGATGCTTGCATGACACTGAACTCACCTTGTGCATTTTATCAGTATGTGTTTGCGCTGGGAGTCGAACCCACAACCTTATGCACGGCTAATGCAATGCTCTGCCTGTTGAGCTACAGGAACACCATTGCGTTTATTTTACTTTAATTTTTCATTTTTATTTTAAATCCTCTTTTATGAATTTCTCTGGATGGTTTTGTCCTATTTTATTTAGTTAGTCACATTAGCAGATTGAAAGTTTAACTTCACATTTACACCGACACGCGTCTGATATAAAATAACATACAGCACTTAAAGACGTGACCTTGTTTTAACTTTGTTGACGTCTCAGTGTTATGTAAGAACTGGATGAAGAAAAGAGAAGTTAAATCCAGCCATGAATCAATCCGATTTCTTTACAGGGAACCTAAAAGTTCCTGATGTTGCTTTATTTCCAACAAATAATAACTTACATCTGTCTCAACACAATATAATAAACACATTTCACACGAATGCATTTATATCCGTCTAACTTTTAGTACTTAGTTCTTTGTCATTTGTTTATGTTTGTAAATTATTTATTTGCTTCTCTGTAAAAACTGTGTGAAGCAACGTTGAGTCCAGCGTTATACTTATGCTTTAAAATACATTATGGAGTTTCAAGCACACATATTTGAGACGGTATGTTTGCTTACAGTTCCAGAACTTGGGTCCTATAGGAACTTGAATGTACATTGCTGTGACAGACAGTATGCAAAGATTTATTGCACAGTAACTTTTATGTGAATTCCTTCTTTACGTTTGGTACATGGCCTGTGATATAGTGCAGTCATGAGTTTTGTTTAGTTTGACAGTGAGGTCATACAGTGATGTCATGTCCTTATAGTTGCTTCAGGTGTGTTTTAATTCCCTTTCACATGTAATTTATGTGTGTGTGTTTGTTTGTGTGTCTGTGTGTGTGTTTGTGTGTCTGTGTGTTTGTTTGTGTGTCTGTGTGTGTGTGTGTCTGTGTGTGTGTCTGTGTGTGTGTCTCTGTGTGTGTGTCTGTGTGTGTGTCTCTGTGTATCTGTGTGTGTGTGTGTGTGTGTCTGTGTGTGTGTCTCTGTGTGTATGTGTGTGTGTCTCTGTGTGTGTGTCTGTGTGTGTGTCTCTGTGTATCTGTGTGTGTGTGTGTCTGTGTGTGTGTCTCTGTGTATCTGTGTGTGTGTGTGTCTGTGTGTGTGTGTATCTGTGTGTGTGTGCGTATCTGTGTGTGTGTGTATCTGTGTATCTGTGTGTGTGTGTGTGTATCTGTGTGTGTGTGTGTGTGTGTGTGTATCTGTGTGTGTGTGTGTGTGTGTGTGCCACATGTGTGCAGACTTGTGTTTTTTGTCATCGTTGTTGTTTGGTCTCTGGGAAGCATATTTTGCAGTTCAGCAATTTTTGATGCCTTTGATTTGAGTCTGTCTGTCCAATATCTCAAATCTTTCCCTTCATCAGCGTGAAACATTCGCAGACAGTTTTTCTCACATTTATCTCACCGGCTGCTCCAGGTGTTTGTCAGTGAATGTAGCTCTGCTGCAGTAAGAGACACAGCGCCCCCTGCCGATCTATTGCTGAATATGTTTATTATTTATAATGAAGGTTAAAAAGTGATGTAAGATGTGATGTGATGATGTGAGTAAGATGTGATGTGATGATGTGAGTAAGATGTGATGTAAGATGTGATGTGATGATGTGAGTAAGATGTGATGTGAGTAAGATGTAATGTGAGTAAGATGTGATGTGATGTAAGATGTGATGTGATGATGTGAGTAGGATGTGATGTGATGATGTGAGTAAGATGTGATGTCAGTAGGATATGATGTGATGATGTGAGTAAGATGTGATGTGAGTAAGATGTAATGTGAGTAAGATGTGATGTGATGATGTGAGTAAGATGTGATGTGATGATGTGAGTAAGATGTGATGTAAGATGTAATGTGAGTAGGATGTGATGTGATGATGTGAGTAAGATGTGATGTAAGATGTAATGTGAGTAGGATGTGATGTGATGATGTGAGTAAGATGTGATGTCAGTAGGATGTGATGTGATGATGTGAGTAAGATGTGATGTGAGTAAGATGTAAAGTCTTATACAAACCCGTTGGCATCAGACATGATTTAAAGCATGAACACAAGTGTGTGAAATATTTCCCTCATAACTGCATGTGTCTGGTGTTAATCAGCTCATTTAAAGGCAAATATCTGAGCTCTGAATCACATGGTGCTTTTGTGTGACGGCTGTAAAATGAAATATGATGGCAGTGGAAACATGTTACAAAACAAATATAAACGAAACCAGCTTTAACTCATTGATCCAAATGATGGCGAAAGAGCTGTATGAAGATTTCAAAGAACTGCATAATAAACACCCGCCGACCACGAAATATGAATGTTTTGTATGATTGACTAACTTTAAATCTTTATATTTAGCACGTAAAAACATTCATAATAAGTTGCGACGCATCCGTAAGTTTAGCGCGAGTAACCAATAGCAGAGGCGATCGACTGTCACGTGACCGAACCCGGAAGCACGTGTGCAGTGGAGGCGCTGTGAGGCTCAAGCGCAGGAAACGTCGCAGCGTGTTTGTGTGGAGACGAGCTGTCAGACAGCTTATCAAACCAACCGTACACAGCTGAGGACACGCATTAATCCCCGTTATAAACTTCTTTATCACATTTCCTGGTGAGTTTTTACTATTGTTAGCGTTTTGTTAAACGCTATTGAAAGTAACCGGACGAGACTTACGTACAGGTTACGCTTTACAAAACATGTCAGCCGGAGACAGTGTCATAGTGTTCAGTTGTGTGGTAGTTTAACACTTAACAAGCTATTAATGGAGTTATTGACTTAACTATCAGCTGTCAGGTTGTTGTGTAAATATTACAGTATGACTGTGGTGTTATAAACACTCATACTTCTCTGTTAATGTAAACTGTTATAATACTGACTCATGTTCATGAGAAACGGATATTTACTTATAATTTAAAGAAGATCTGATCGGTTTTACTATAGTAAATGTTAGTTTTAGATGATAAAATTGAATGATTATCATGTTACAATACCACAGTATTTACATGGTATATTCAAATACAGTGGCACGTCTCTGTTTGCAGAAAGCGACCCATGAACAATATCTTTGTTGTCTTTGAACAAAATCTAACAACTTTGAACCACTTAACACAAACTTGCTTTAATAATAATTAGTTCTCAATGGATAAACTCTGCCCTGTATTTGTATATATGTGCCCGATGTACTTACACTGTCTGTATGGAAATGCTGTGAAATGGAGAAGTATGTAAATTTGTATAGGGTTGTGATAAAGCACACAGACAACATTCTCATTGTTTCAGGGATGGAAGCAAAGCAGGAGGCGTTTGATCAGGCCAGACAGCAGGTGATTAAAGACGCCTACAAGAGAGCGTTTGAATGCATCAATGAAGGTCTGACCACAGATGAGGCAGGAAACAGGGCGGAGGCGCTGAAACTGTACCGGCAGGGGCGACGGCACCTCCTCAGGGCTCTGACTGTGCCCACGCAGGGCGAGGAGTGTGTCGGCCCCTCCTGGGAGGAAGTCCGGCAGATGCAACATAAGATGCAAGAGACCCTCAATAATATAACCACCCGTCTAGCGATGCTAGAGACCACCGCGGACCCCTCAACCGAGACCGCCTCCAGCACAGAGACCCCTCAGAAGCTGTACCCTGATGTCCCGAAAGTTGAGCCCGAGAGACCGGATCCACCACAGGTGCATGTTTGTAACGATGGAGCTGCGGGGGGGCTTATACAACACAGCGACCAGCCCCCTGCGTACACCCTGCAAGCTGCGGACGGACACCTGACCATATCGTATGGGACCGACTCGGGCGAGCTTTCGCTGGTGGGTGACGACTTCTACAGCCACGCGTCTACTTCCACACCTTCTCCTCAGAATCTGGGAGAAGATGGAGAGGAGCTCTTCTGTCTTCCTCAAGGGGTGCAGATCTTCTTCGTTACCCCCGAGGGGCAAGTAAGCGCCCCCTCCTACCCGGGGTACCTGCGCATCGTGAGGTTCACCAATGAGAGTTCAGAGAGTTCTCCGAACAGACCACCCGGCTTCCTGCAGGTAACAGTTCATGAGCTGCTTCAGTTCAGACAAACCACAGATCTGAGAATCTCTAGGGTTTGTATTTAAAATAAATAAACACATCAGCTTTAATGCAGTTATTCCTTAGCTTCATCTACAGTAGCTACACTATTGTTAGTTATTTAACAACATGGTGCTAAATGTTCAAAACATTTGTGCTTCAGTTTTAGATTAAATCTGAATATCTTGGGGGTGTAGATTGTGTTTTGAAATGACAAGCATTTGGTAAGATCAGTCCAAAGAGGTTTATTTTGATGTCATGGTGTCCTGTAACCTACTTTCACAACCTCTAATGCTCTAATGAGATGTTGTCTTAAATGAGTTCTATCCCATCTCCTGTGACCCAGTAGGGTCATGTGACCATGGGCTCACTGCTTCAATCCGATAGGCTTTCACTGAGTGATGTCATCTCAGGAAATCCCCAGTCCCAGTTTGTCCGGTGTTACAGAATGATTTGTTGATCAGCTTCACATTCTCAGATGATGTTTTGTGGCATGTTTAATGTAAACAGAGAGTTATGGAATCATCACAGGTTGATATTATTCTGTATTCAGTCATAATCCATATAAAAGCTTTGCATGACCTTCTGACCTTATTATGGTCTGAAGATTAAATCTGACACAACTGTATAATCTTTCCACACTGCCAGTGAGGTTGTAGGTCACAGTCGCTGTGTCCAGAAACTTCTGTTGCCGTTCTGTTGGACTGTAATCTCATTTCACACCAGCAGTCATGAGATCCGCTCCAGTCATGAGATCACACATCTCAACTCTGAGCTCCAGAAAGATCCCAAACTCAGAGTCACATTCATAAATCCAATGTTTGCTTTTAAGCTTTTCACCAAATAAGTTCATCCATCACATATTTCATAGTTTCATCCTGAACATCACATGAACAAACTAAATAATGGAGTTAAGAGCATTATAGCTCTTTGATGTAATGAGGTCTGATGTTCTCTGATTCCAGGTCTGTGACTGGCTTTACCCGCTGATGTCCTCAGACTCTCCAGTCCTGCTGTGCAGCTCGGGGGTCTACATGTTCCCCGACATGATGGCTCCCACCCCGGGGTCTTACGTGGGGGTGGTCCTCTCCTCAGATCTCCCTCAGGCTGAGCGTGAGATCTTCCAGGATCTTCTGTCTCAGATGACAGACCTGCGTGTCCAGGTGAGATGTCCGGTGTTCATCATCTCAGCAGGTGTGACAGATCGACCTTGTCTTACTCTCTCTCTCTCTTTCAATGCCTCAATCATTGGTGTCTCTGTGTGATATATTTGAGTCTTTATCATCGCAGACTAGCATCAAGAGTTGAATATAGTGTTTTTGCACATACTCACGCATGATCTCTGCTTTAACTAATGGCTTGTTTCTTGTATGCATTGGCCATTTATTAATTGATTTGCTTGCTTTATTAACTCCTAACTGTCTTCACAGATTACAGGAGTATTTGAGAGGTTAAGAGATTTATTTAACAAGGTACTAAAGCATTGTAATAACACTGAATGACAAATGCCTTCAGCTTTTATAAATTAATGTGCAGCCGATTCATTCTAGGCTTAGATATATTACAACAGCTGCCCACAGGAAACTGTAGTTTTTATCATTGAATGCACTTGTCAGTTGCTGCGGTTGTTACTGTGCCTCTGAGCTCTAAGCTGCTTGCATTGCCTCTGAATTCTGCCCCACAGAATTATATTTGCGTTCTTAAGTCTGAAACTAGTGAGCTGGCTTAGCTTATGTATTTAAGTTGGTTTGCACTCACTACAGAAATCTGCTGACTGAGAATAAATGCATAAGTAATGTTATTGGTCAGTTCAAAATGTTTTTTTAAAAAGAAATATGATTTTTTAAAGTTATATATGTTAGAGTTTAATTCTATGAGCAGTTGAAGCCGGTCCGTCTTTTTTTATCACTGAGAGAACAGCTGCTGCTGGGCTTTGTAAGCAAGCGTCTCCGTCCGCTGTAAAGGAGGGTGACACCAAACACCCTCTATTGTTGTGGAAATAACAGGTTGTTGTTCCAGACCCTGCTGACTCACTAACTCAAGAACAGTCTTCAGAGACAACATTCCCTGACTGCTTCTGTCACAACGCTGGCTAGTTTTCCTGTGCTTGTCATGTAGTCACATTTGCTGTCAGTAACTGCTTGAGTCTGGGCCTGCATTGCTAATAATTCTGTGTTTAACCCCATCCTGTGTCGTCAAGGCACCAGATGGGGCAACAGATACCATCAACCTGGGCCAGAAGGTGCCAATAGAGTCTTCAGAAGCAGCGCCCCCTGCTCCCGAGGGGGGCAAAGTGCTTCCTGAGTGGAGTGAGAAGGTGGCACATGGAATTCTGACAGGTAACTGATTACCATGGTAACATCTGTGTAGAAGATGGCTTTTGCTTTATTAATACCCTGTAACAGTGATAAATATCTAAAAAAAAGTGACCCACAGGATACGTCATATGAGACTGGGATTGAACCCAGAGGCCTGGTGTTGCAAGCACCCATTGAGCTGCAGACACTTCCTTAATTTTATTCCTGTTGACAGGGGCTTCGTGGTTGAGTTGGGGTCTGGTAAAGGGGGCGGAGTATACAGGCAAAGCCATTCATAAAGGTGCGTCTAAACTACGGGAACACATCACACCAGAAGATAAACCAACGTACGTCAGCCCAACCGTGACCAAAGGCCTCCATGTAGCCAAACAGGCCACAGGAGGAGCCGTGAGGGTGAGCCAGTTCCTCGGTGAGATTTCAAACCTCCCGTTCCTCACCGATCCTCAATTATGGGTTCTCTGTTACTGAAAGAAACTGAGAACCTGAGATTGATTGTTGATGTCTTCTGGTATTTGTGTTTCAGTGGACGGTTTGTGCACCATCGCGGGTCATGTTGGAAGAGAGCTGGCTCCTCACGTGAAGAAACACGGAGCAAAACTTCTCCCAGAGTCCGTGAAGAAAGATAAGAGCGGCCGCTCCAACATTGAAGGAGCCATGGTGATCGCGGCCAGCGGAGTTCAAGGTGAAATGAATTCTGGAGATTTCTGTTCTTTTGTTGTTTCTGATAGTTTACATTCGTTTTATGTATATTTATATTTTTGGTAACCACTTCCTGTCAGGTCTACTTTAAAGACTAATTAGTGCTTCAGACATTTTCCTTAGAGCAAAACTAACGCGTGCCGGCGATCATCTGATGTGTTTAATGCATTCAGTTACTGTCACTGAAATTACAGGCTTTGCAACAATGTGGACCGGATTAGAAGTTGCAGCTAAAAGCATCGCTAAGAGTGTTGCTACGGAGACGGTTACCACAGTGAAACACAAGTAAGTCACCTTAGATCTTTAGTTGATCAAAGTAATGTCTTCATATCTTCTCTGTTTGCAATTGCACACAAATAACAAAAACTCACACATATATGCATATATTTGATTTCAGATTTAGGGGTCTGGAGATCATTTCAGACCCTGCAAATGAAAAAAGTAAATCATTTTCATGTTACAAATGATGCTGTAATGAAACTGCAACAGCATGAGTGACGCTTCAGTGTGGCTGAATATCAGCGCTAATGATTCATTATACTGAAGTCTTACTGCGCTCACTGAGCGGGTGTTTGCACTCATTACACTGTTTCTGAGCTTTCATTTGCTTTTAACTGTCACATCATCAGCATTAACAGAAGTTTAATCAAGTTTTTAATAAATGTAAATGTAAGATAAATACAGTAATTGATGCATGTTTATGGAACAGAATATTCTGGAACATACATGAAACAGGAATAATGATAACAGGCCAATGATAACAAACAGGGGCGTCCAAAAGTCTGAAACCATGCTGTAAAAATGCTTGTACATTTTTCTTATGTAATATGATTGCTGTGTCATTGCTACTTATATTGTTAGCACAACACAATGTTGTATTCTATTCAACATAATGTTGAGTATATTATGAATTTTACTCTTTAGTCCAAGTTTATGAATTTTCTCAGATTTTTGGACCCACTGGTGCATCTGGGCTGAAACCTTTCAGATTTGCAGTAATTTGCAATTAAACAAATAATAATTTGACCTCAAAGTTCTTATGAATCATAAAACGTTAAACCTTCACATTCCAAATCAAGATGAATTTTCCAGAAAAAATGGATCTGGAATCCCTGCATGTGTGAATGTTTAACTGCTCTGCTCTGCTTTGAGTCTGTCCATCATCATCATCATCTTTATCTCCCATCGTTCTTCCTCCTTGTGTTAATCTGGGTTTTGTGAAGGTATGGAGCTGAGGCGGGACAGGCCACGGATCACGCCGTAAACTCAGCCATCAACGTGGGCGTCACAGCCTTCAATATCGACAACCTGGGAGTCAAAGCTATTGTGAAGAAGACTGGCAAAGAGACGGCCCACGCCATTCTGAGGGATTACAGAGTCAAAGAGCCGGGAGAACAGGTGGACAAACACACAGACCCAAAATAACACAGAAAACCAAAAATCAAAGATCTTGCTTTAAAAATGAAGGAATTGATGGATGCTTTTGATTTATTAGTTTCTGTGACTGACACCAAAATAAGGACTTTAATGAGACCACTGTAGCTACTATGCTAGATATACTATGCATACATGCTAGGTATAACTGTCATGTTTGTACGGCTAAACTGCTGCCTAAGTACTGCATACTGTATACTTCATACACTGAACAGCATAAATGCACTTTTCTCTGTAATTTACTGCCTCACAGATCGTCAGATGTTGCCTTACATTGTACCAGCAGGGTAAACTTAACATATCAACTTTATGCAAATGAATGACTGACTCCCTGAGATCCATCCTTAATAATTATCCACATGTTGTTTCATTACAAATGGACTAAGAAAGTTCAAACCAAAGGTCTTCCCACAGAGCCTTAACAAATATAATCTTATGTTTAATAGAAATAATAAACATAAGAATGACCTTTCTGTGAGTGATGAAGTGACAGACTTATATTATTGCTTTATAGCTCCTGGTACTTTATTTACTAGGTTCTTTGTTTTAAAAAATACTAAAAAGCACTTTAACGTGTGTGTGTGAGTGTGTGTGTGTGTGAGTGTGTGTGTGTGTGAGTGAGTGTGTGTGTGAGTGTGTGTGTGTGTGAGAGAGTGTGTGTGAGAGTGTGTGTGTGTGAGTGTGTGAGTAACAGACAGGCACTGAATGTGCAGGAAGTGTGTGAGTCTGTACACTCCTGTATAGTTTGTGTCTCATGTGAATGTTCTGACGCTGTAAATTGTTTTGACTGTCAAGATTAAATAACCGTGTTATAAGATTATAAATACTAATTGTTTTGCTTGATGTCACGATCTAAAAGCCTGTGGTTATCTGACACAATAAATGATATATTCAAAACATACTGTCTTCAGCATTCGTTTATTTGACGTGATTGTTTTTTAAAATATGCTTTATTTAAAACATACGCCGGTGAATTACTGCACAACTGGAGACTCACTGTACTGCACAACTGGAGACACACTGTACTGCACAACAGTGCAGGTGAAACTGTATGTACAGTAACTCTCACTGTACATACAGCCTCGTTTCATTGCATTGCAGGTGCTGCCATCTAGTGTTAATGATCTATAACTACAACCTCCACCAGTGGTGAGTCCTGAACAACAACGTGCGACTCTAATTCTTTAATTATAAACCAAAGAAACGAAAGAAAGATCCTTAAAAAAACATTTATTAGGGAATTGCAATGCAGTTTGTACTGATCCAAACGCAGGGCCTCCTTGTCCCTCCCTACCCGGACAGCAGCATCACCCCCTAGGTAGGAAGCAGCCAGGATTTAAGACGCAGCCCTCGTTCATTCGGTGCACGGTTGCTCTCCACAGGAAACGACAAAGGCTATGGCTCGGAGTGAGGGATGATCCGATGTAAATAAAGGAGAGGAAAGCTCACATCCTCCAGCCCTTAAAAGACACCGGCGTCCCTGGATAAGATGGGCGACCAATAACCTGCGCATCACATCCGCGGCTGCCGTCGGGTTCATAAAGGCAAATTATTATATTTATAAATATCAGATTATTGCATCTCAGTTTTTATTGGTAGCCTTTATATAAATGATGTTTATATATATATAAATGATGTTTTGGGTTTGTGTCATTATGCTGTTGCGTCCGGACGTGTTTGACTTATAATAGTAATAATAATAATAGTAATAATAATAATAGTAATAATAATAATAGTAATAATAATAATTGTAGTTAATCTCATCGTTTGGCCCTGAAGCGTGAGATCTAACAGAACCGGCACCTGCATTGGTTAAAATGGAGCATTT
>JBAJNP010006667.1:0-12615 GCA_036877545.1 Yasuhikotakia modesta | reverse complement strand
CCGTCGGGTTCATAAAGGCAAATTATTATATTTATAAATATCAGATTATTGCATCTCAGTTTTTATTGGTAGCCTTTATATAAATGATGTTTATATATATATATAAATGATGTTTATATATATATATATATTTATATAAATGATGTTTTGGGTTTGTGTCATTGTGCTGTTGCGTCCGGACGTGTTTGACTTATAATAGTAATAATAATAATAATAGTAATAATAATAATAATAATTGTAGTTAATCTCATCGTTTGGCCCTGAAGCGTGAGATCTAACAGAACCGGCACCTGCATTGGTTAAAATGGAGCATTTTGACGAACGGGACAAAGCGCAGAGATCCGGCCGGGCGGGTTCACGGGCGAACGGGCTGCCCAGCCCCACGCACAGCGCGCACTGCAGCCTGTACCGGACCCGGACCCTGCAGGCGCTCAGCTCCGAGAAGAAGGCCAAAAAGGTCCGGTTCTACCGCAACGGAGACCGGTACTTTAAAGGCATCGTGTACGCGGTCTCCAGCGACCGGTTCCGGTCCTACGAAGCGCTGTTGGCCGACCTGACCCGCTCCCTGTCCGATAACGTGAACCTGCCCCAGGGTGTTCGGACCATCTACTGCATGGACGGAACCAAGATCACCGGCATGGAGCAGCTGGTGGAAGGTGAGTTTGGTGTTTATGGTTTATAAAGTATCTGGTTTAACCTGGTTGGGTCGCATTGGGTCAAACCTTCAGCTTTCGTTGGTCTGTTAGCAGATCTTTTGTAATAGATGTTAAAAACTGAATCATGGATGTTTTACATCTTTTGCATCTTGGCCACTTCCTTCCTCTCAGTGTGAGACAATAAATCGCACTTCAACTCGTTCAATATAAACCTGTCCTTCACTTAAAATGACTCTTTGTGGGGTCCTCACTGTTGGTTCTCTGTTGTGTCTTACAAATTCCTTATGAAGTTCATCAGATCTTAGAATTGGAGCCTCTTTTACTTCTGTTTATTTGCGTTGTTTGTCGTTTATTTGTTACAGGCGAGAGTTATGTGTGTGGATCGATTGAGCCTTATAAGAAAATGGAATACACCAAGAACGTCAACCCCAACTGGTCGGTGAACGTCAGGACCACCGCAGCCGGCCGGGCGCCCACCTCTCTGGGAAGCGCCAAGGCCGGTTCTGTAGAAACCAAGGATAACAAGGATTTCATCCGGCCCAAACTGGTGACCATAATCCGTGGTGGGGTTAAACCTCGGAAGGCCGTGCGGATCCTTCTGAACAAAAAGACGGCCCACTCCTATGAACAGGTTCTGACGGACATCACCGAAGCCATCAAACTGGACTCGGGAGCGGTCAAGAGATTGTATACAGTGGACGGTAAACTGGTAGGTGCAGTTTGCGTGTAGTTTGATCTAAAATATCATTTTGAGTGATTTTTATCCTACATGAACTCAACAAGATGTTTGTTGTGTGACCTGGTTTCTTCAAAGGTTCCTTGTGCGTCATGAGCCTGTTCTTCTTCTACACTGTGGGACACATGGAAAGCAATGTCCTCACTCACCCTCTCTCTCTCTCTCTCTCTCTCTCTCTGTCTCTCTCATTAACCTGCTTTTCTGTTAACGTTTCTGAAAGACCCTTTGTCCTAACTCTGGGTGGTCTGATGTTAACTGTTAGTTTCTCAGGGGCACGATGATCAAAGTTTGTGAATCAGGTTGAACCTCGCTTTGGGCTTCAAGTTCAGATCTTTAACCAGTAAGTCACACTAACCTGTTCTCACTATTCAGTTGTTTAATGGCTGAGAAATAAATGGCAGTGAATGATTATAAGGAGGCTGATATAGAGAGAACTGGTATCAGATGGAGACAGTCGTGTGGTTTCGCTCTCGCTGGGTTCGGTGACCTTTCTGTGTCTCCACAAGAGCCGAGTGATGAAGTGACAGACTGTCACCGGAGCATTGATGCATTAGCCTGCGGTGACTTTATTTTTACTCTGTTTACACCCAGTACAGGGACAGAGATGCATGTACTGCACCATGCAGGACTACAGCTGCGACAGATATAACCGCATATTGCATGTTTAGATGTGCAGGTCAAATACAAAATGCAACTTATTATTTAGTATTGATTATTATTGATATATCAGTTTATGAGATTATAGCATTGGGCAGATATTGTGCTAATATCAGGTATTGTGCTAAAACGTGTTAAATTAATTTTAGTGATGTTTGTGTGCTGTTTATCTGTTTTGTTTTAATAAATTGTATTATGCATATACTGTCATTATTAGTTTTAGATTTAGATAAATAGGCCACTCCCCTCTCCTTAACATCTTTTGTCAAATATGTCGGTTTCTATGGCAATGTGGTTGCTTAGCAACAGCCTCCGCGGTAGGAGGGGTGCAGTCGTGGTGGATGCTGAGGATTCCAGGGAAACGGGACCCTCACACAAGGCATTGCACACGGCTGTTTATTTAACGTTGTAGAAACATTAACTGCACCCCTATGAAAACTGCTGTGATGTGTGATGACCGGGTGAATTGATTTCTGGATCAATACGTTGTGCATTTACAGAGTAATGCATGACAGCATGTCTGTAGCCTTTAAAGTAAACACACACTCGATTTTCAGCATTATCACGCAGTCAAATTTCTAAAACGTGCATTAAATCAAACAGACACATCTACAGTTGAGATGCGTGTATCACCTAGCAGATGGTTTAGGTTTAAAGGAAGTTTTGAAAGCACTATTAGTCAGTTTACCCTTCTGGAAAATTTTGCATAAGCTGGAGGAAAAACATAAAAAACGGTTTAGCTGGTCTAAAATTCCCATTAGATAATGCAAACTGGTAAACCATCCTGGACTGGCATATGAGCAACTTTAACCAGTTAATGGGTAGCTTAGACCAGCCAGTAACCAGCTGCCATGTTCCAAAACCCAACTTGCGCTGGATTTTCCAGCAGCAGAGGAACATTTTTAAATGTTTCCTAAAGAACGTGTAGGACTGAGGAACAGTCTGTGTGGAAACACTTAGTCAGAGGAACTATAACTATACAGCTATATTTTATAATCAATGGCTGAAAGAGAGTTTGGCCTCAGTCGATGCTTCCTGTGCCTTATCTAAATCTCCACGGAGGAGGTCTCCTGTGAGCTGATACAGGCTTTGAAAGGTTGTTTGAAATGTTGGTTAATTGTGGACAAGCGTTCATCAGGCTGTTATGATGATTCTCTTTGAGCTTCTGGTTTAAGTGCTGTAGTCTGATGGATCTTCTGGAGATGGACCTGCTCATGGTCACCTCAGATGTTTGATCTCATAGTTCAGGCTAAAGGTGTGGCTGGTGTATTTAAACTAGAAGGCAGATTTGATTCAGCTGCTAATAAATGACTTTATATATATCAGTCATTTTTGAACGTAACAAACGACATTTTATCATTTTATTTTCCTTTATTATGTTTGTGAATAGATCACAGTTACATTTTGAACTTTAACAGCAAGTTCATCACGTTTTTGGTTTGCTAGAGAGATTGTGTAACTTTATTAGGAATAATGCGTGTTATTGGATTTGTGGGGTTGTGTAAAGTAACAGGAAAAAACAGAGGAGATTTCTGGTGAATGAAACAAACTGCTAAAAATATAAATGAAAGATCAATGGATATTTGATAAAAAATCATAAATTCAGGATGTGTTGTCTCCTAACAGAGCCGTGAAGCCGCCCATTCACTTTATGCGTCATATTATAGATAAATATATAATTTTTATATTTAAACACACTGAAACCAGCTGATTCAGGGCCAATATTTGATATTGAAAACACTTTGTTTCAGTCTTATTAACATGATCTAACACTGACATTGTTGACGCAGTCTTTCACAGTTGTGTGTTTGTGTAAACAGCTCAGTAAGTGTTAGGATAGCATCAGATTCCTCCAACACAAACCCTGTCATCGTCTGCGTGAATCACTGCTTCTGTTTTATAAATAAATCACCTTCTGTTTCATTGAGGATGTACTGCAGTGATTTATTGAATTATACAGGTAATATAATACCTGTCAGTGTGTATCACATTTATCTGACAGCAGTCGGATGTTGGCACATGCCATCCTGTGATATTCAGTCTTGCATCTTGTCATTATTGCTCATGGTTTCTTAAAACGCTTTTTGACCGTCAGACTGTAAAGTCATTCTACAGTAACTCTATAGGGTGTGTGTGTGTGTATATGTGTATGTGTGTGTGTGAGTGTGTGTGTGTGTAATGAACTGCATGTATTGTGCTAGTCATCAGTCATTATTTGTCTCTGCTGAACTCACATAACCTGGTCTATAGACTCTCTAATGTCCTGATGAAAGGTCATCTTATATAAACCAAGTTAACTGTATAAAGGTCTTTCTTAAATGCATTTGACTGTTAATCACATTGGAAATCCTATTAACTTAAATCACAATGACTAATATTTCCTAGCATCATCAGTCCATGTGTTTCAGAGGCTCTGAATGGCTTCTGTGAGCGCAGGGTGTGTTTGCAGGACACATCCGTGAGTTTAGATCAGGGTTCTGTGGGGCTTTGCTGGGACATGTTGTGGGTTGCTGTGAGGTGAAATCAATGCTGTCCCGGCGTGTTTGTTTTATTCCACACTGGTTAATGTGTAGATCTAAACTGGTTCATGAGAAGCATATTGGGTCGTTGTGTTGTACATGCTTTGGGACAAATTATCCTGGCTAACGGGAAACATTCTCTAAACGTTGGCTTGTATTGGAAATGTTGTCTTAAAGTAATCAAAAAGTTTGCAGTAACGTTTTTAGGTTTTTTTGACATTATATATCATACAATATAAGAACATAAAAGACATATTAGTGTTCTAATATGTTACAACAATGCTGTAGGGGGAAGGGCTTCCTGATTCTAGAGATATACAGTTTATCAGTATATAAGAATATACAACGAGGCAAACACACACAGCTTACCCACCACCACCACACCACCTCAGAACCCAGACAGAACCATTTCTAGCAAATATGCTAATGTGTTTACCCAGGGATAATTGATTCTGTTGAAACAGTAGACAGCTGAGATTGTGACAGCATTACTCCAGTGTGATCATCATTTGTGATCATCATTCATTTATAGTGAGTAACAATCAGATGTTCTGTCATTAGAACACTTAGAACCAACGATATTCAAACGGCTGTAGATGTTTTGGATCATCTCAGATATGGTGTATTAAGAAACGTACTGTACTGAAGTCACTGTACGCATGTCTTCAACAGAACCCGGTTGAAACTGTGAATTATTCATGCGCATCAGTGCATAACACTGATTATTCAAGAGACAAACAGCCTCATGAAATATGAAGTAAACAGCAGGATGGATTTCCTGAGCCGACCTCCAGACTTCAGAGCTTGTATCATTTTAAATGACACAGAACATGCAGGTTATTTAAATGTTGAATTAAATTACGCTTCATGATTTTGTGAAACAACGTTTGGTTTCATCATGACAGTCTGAACGTTCTAAGATTTTACAGACTGCTGTGTAATATCTTTCCCAGCTAACAGGGAATGCTCTCAGACTGTTCTTTAAATGTTCTCTCAATGTTTCCAAAAAATTTCTTGTGGTAACATTGGTAGAACGTTTTTAACATTATATATTATATATCAAAATAATATTCTTACTTTGTTAGTGGAATGTTTTTAACAAACTTATAATTATGCAATAGTGTTAATATGTTGTCTGAAAACTGGACCCTAAACGTTCGTAGAACATTGATGTTTTTGTTATGTAATGAAAAACATTAGGGAAACATTCTCACAATCTAACATTGTTAGCTGGGTGTGGATTAGTAGCAAATGCTAATGGATCTATGGAGGAGCAGCTGTGGTGTTTGACAGGAAGTCTCAGTAAAAGCTGCAGGAGATCATTAACTCTTCAGAGAACTTCAGAGAAGGTCTCATCTCAGCATCATCTCAGCATCATCTCAGCATCATCTCTGAGACTCATGCAGAGACTGAAGTGATATTTCTCCAGGATAATCCTGAACTCAATCATAAAAATGGAGCAGAAGCTTCAGTATTTATCTTGTTCTGAATGAAGATCTTAGCTGGAAAAAGTCTTAGCTGGAATCCATTTTTAAATTTGTGCTTTTTGTAAGAGGTCTAAAGTCGTGTCTGAAGAAACTGTGGACACCGTATCTTGGCATTTTGTCCCTCGCGTTCAGTTTGATTACAGACGCCACACAGAGATTAAAGCATAAATCGTGTGTCTGTGGTATCTGCTGTATGTGCTTCTGTCCTGCAGCTTGAGTTTGTCTCAGACTCGTCCTGCCAACAGCCTGATTAATCCCTGAGCATCTACATCTCCAATCCCAGCAACATCTTCTCCATCCTTAAATCCGCTTTCATAATGAATATGTATTTATTTCTTTAGTCTCTGTAATCTGATGACGTGTTCTGAGCGTGAGGATTGTGAGGAAGTTTGTTTGGTCAAAAGTGTGAAAATAAGAGGAGTTTTATTGTAGTTTTATTGTAAAATTGTGTTTTTCCAGGTCATTGTTTGTGCTGCTGGTGTGAAAACTGAGGCAATACTGACACCGCGTGGTGATCTGGAGAAATAACACACATGTTTTTTATAATTAAATGATGTAAATATCCAGCAGGTCAGCTAGTGTTTATTCTGTCCATTAGATGTCGAAACTAGTGTTATGATAAAAACATGACCCTCATCATAAAGTGTTCATTGGCCTCAGATGCTAATCTGAGCATTTACTCACACATTTTTCTGTGATGTTTTTGTTATAAGGTCACTGAATACTGGATCATTCAGTATTTGCCCTGGATGGGGGCATTAGGCCACTTTTTTTGTCTGATTTTAAAATCTTAAAAATGATTCTTGATCTTTAAAATGAAAGGATGATCTTTTACATGCAGCCTGTGTGCAGATGTTAAGTGTTTGTGTTTGCAGGTCACATGTCTGCAGGATTTTTTCGGAGAGGATGATATTTTTATCGCCTGCGGGCCGGAGAAGTTTCGCTATCAGGACGACTTCCTGTTGGATGAGAGTGGTGAGATAATGTTCTGAGGACGAACATTAAATGTTTTATTAATGTCATTGGTTGGTTCTAAGAACGTTTTTCAAATATTTTGTTTAATTCTGTAATGTTTCTAAAACATTGCATTAGCAACAAGTATAATGTTTTGATATATATGATTTTAACCTTGAGAAAATTGATATATATGATTTTAACCTTGCCAAAATCTACTAACCAAACTAATCTACTAATGTTCACGAATTTGGAGAGAACTTTGAGAGAACAATAGCCAACATTCAGAGAACGTTCCCTGTTAGCTGTGGTAATACTGTGAGTAAGACACATTCAGCCAGTCTTTAACATCAGTGTGTGTTTTGTGTCAGAGTGCCGTGTGGTGAAGTCTCAGTCGTACGGCCGCATGTCCTCCCTGCAGGGCCGCTGCTCTCCTCGCCCCGGCGCCGCTTCCAGAAGAAGCAAATCTCCAGGTTCCAGCAGCTCCGGTAAACCTGCATCATTTCCTCAGAAGTTTGCAGAACCTCTGAATGACAAACTGAACTGAACTTCTGACACGATGAGGTTTGAAGACTGACTCATGAAATCTAAACTAAGTACTAGATTCACTGCAGAACTAGTAGTACAGTAGTAGCTCTCAGATATAGATGAGAATGTGTTTGTTTCTGTTGTGGCCATTATATTAAATCTGAAGATGTGTTTAAAAATTAAAGTCACGACTTCAGCCGACAACTTTCATTTCACAGTTGTGTAGTTGTGTAGCTGTGTAGCTGTGTAGTTGTGTGTTTATGTGAATTTGTACATGCAGTTCCTGGCCACCTTGTTTTGATGCCCATCTGATGTTACTCATCTGTCCTCTCATCCATGTTTTTCAATCGTTCATTTCTCAAACTCGACTGTTTGCATTTATTCCTAACCAAACAAAAGCGCACAGAATTTAGTGCCGAGCATCTATTTAATCTCAGCGTTATTATGTCAGTAATGAATCCTGAGTCATTCTCTGATGTTAATGTTCCATCATGTAGAACGCTGTCCATAGAACCTCAACAACAACAACAACAACAACAGAACAATTATTGGGCCTCACCTCAGGCTTGTTTCTCAGATTTTGTGTTTCGGTTGTTAAGGTTTATCAGGCAGGAAGTGACTCTTGAGCGTGTTCTTCAGTAATGATCTGCTGCTGAGATTCACCCTCATTCCCCGAAACGTTCCACACGAGGTGCGAGGAACCGGTGCGGGCGGTCAGATACCGGCTGATTTGGGCCAAATTGTTTACAAGGGATATTGGTAAAATTGTTTCGCCGGAGAACAGAATAAGGAAGCAGGAGTTAGAGAGATATACCAAGTTCTGTTTTGTAGATAAATCTAGGGGACGCAGGTGTGAGTTCAAACAGCACAGCTAACTTTGTGTTTGTGTTAATGACAAGAATACTGAATTTTCAGTGTCACATTTACCCAGAAGCCTGTTTTAAAAACAGTGTAATGCCTGACGTTCCCTGATTCCTGGGCCGTGTTTTTTTCAAGATCTATTAAAATTGCAAAAACTTAAAGACAACTTAAGAAATGTTGGTATTTGTTTAAGGTGCAGTAGAACAGTGGACACAGAATTGCATGTTTATATGCGCTGTGAGTCATGTTTTCTCTGCAGGATTGCTGTTTTCTTACTATTAGAGTTAAAATGACTCATTTGTTTCTCCACACTGCTCACATTTACTCAGAAGAGTTTGTGGACACACAGAAATGACGCCTGAGAGATCAAATCTGTTTTCCTTCCCAAAAATAACACAGTGATGCTGTTACACTCTGTCCACATGCTGTATTATGTCACGGTGGAGCAGATGGTGTGACTGTGACAAACACACAAAACAATATCTGAGATCGCAACGGATGCATTTGTTACTTTGATGTTGTGCCTCGGATGAACGGAGAAAAGCTTTGAGAGAGAGAATCATTAGAGTAGACGAGGCTCTGAATCATGCCTTCAGAAAACCTCTTCAAACCCGCGTCATCCGCTCAGAAACATCTCTGCAGTTTTCTGCATCAGATCTGGAGATGTTTGTGTTGTCACCCACACAAACGCCACTGAAGCTGCGAGGTGACATAATGATGAGATAAACTCCGCCCCCCTGGGGCCGCCTGTGACGCGAGGCATCGCAGGAGATTCATGAGCAGAGCTTACAAATGTCTCACTCATGCTGTATCTGTGTGCTGTCGCTATGAGCAGGAGAGATGGCTGTGAGCTCAGGCAGTCTGATGTTCACACTAGCAGGTAGGACAGAGTTTGAGTTTTGTATTTTATTGTGCTCAGGTTAGTGAGAATCGGTCTTGTTGATGTTTACGCTTCAGTTTAATGTTGATTTACAGTTTACTTCAGTTTTAATCACATGATGAACTTAATAAATGTCACGTGTAGATGCTTCTGATATTGAAGGTTTCATTCAAATCATTTTGTGTTGTGATTTTATATCACAGATGTAATGTGATGTGTGGCTCATGACTGTTTATTGTTCTAGAGATACCGATGAGTTTTAATGCAGCTTCACACGGATATAACTGAACTACAACTGCACCTAAATCTTCATTTATATATATGTGTGTGTGTGTGTTGTTGTTTATTTCAGCTAACGGAACAGCAGGAAGTCAGCTGTCGACTCCACGCTCCGGAAAATCCCGCAGTCCATCGGCCACGAGTCCAGCCAGCCTGAGAAGACGAAGGGTGAGATCCTTTACTCCTCTTCACTCCTTCTTCACATCTTTTCATCTGCTGTAATAACTTCTAAAGTGACTTGATAATCGTTGATTGATAATAGATAAACTACAACTAACATTTGTAAATAAAACACTGTTGTTTTCTTACTAAATATAATTCCACATTTACCAAAATGTTTCCTAGCAACAGTCCCTTGCCTGTTTTGGTGTTTTTAGTGGCACAGTCTCTAAACCAAATATAAACCAAATATAAGATTTCAACATTTTCCTGTTTCCCTAAATACAGTTTTGTCATCTAAAAAAATTAATAGTGTTAAATGAGATGATTTTCAGCTCATTCTGGGTTATTAACTCTACAGGCTGTTTGTTCTGCCATTTTATGCATATTTGTCCATGACCTGAATTTTAAAGCTCAAAACTTTATCATTTCATACATTTAAATAAAGTTTGTATTGAAAAACTTTAAAGCAAAGCTGGATTTACAGATTCTTCACTGATACAGCTGACAGAAGGGGAGGAGTTTTTGTAACCAGCTGTCACTCATTCTTGATTGACAGGGCTCTCAGCACAGTGGCTCCTCCCTCTCTCTCGCCTCCACAAAAGTGTGCAGCTCCATGGATGAGGGTGATGGACCAGGCAGTGAAGGTGAGGAACTCTGGAGAACTTGTTTTGGAAAGTGTTTGAGTTTTTGATGGTCAGGATCTGAACCGGTTCTACAGCCGTAATAATGACCCTGATCTTCATCCCTCCAGCTGAGATGATGGAGGACTGTCCTCAGGTTCCTGCTTCTATAGCTGAGAGGTACAGGGTGGGACGGATGATTGGAGATGGAAACTTCGCTGTGGTGCGTGAGTGTGTGGAGAGATCTACAGGACGAGAGTACGCGCTGAAGATCATTAACAAGAGCAAATGCAGGGGCAAGGTGAGATTTATCCCATCTGACCGGGAACGTTCTGAGAACATTGTCTAGCCTTCGAAAAGTTACCCAAAAACTTGATGTTTCTGAACTTAAAACTTTTTAAATATTACATCATAAATCTTAAAAATGTTATTCTTAAATTGTCAGTAGAACTTTTAACAAATGTTATGGAATCAGAAATGTTTGAACATCTAAAAAACTGAATGTTTGGATGTTTCTAGAACGTTCAAAATGACACTTTTAACATTTTTGTTACTGGAAACTGACTAGCTAAAATTGTTAAATGGGAAATATTCGAAATCTCAAATATTCGTCAGTGTTTCCTGAAGGAATTAATGCAGGAAGATCTTCTGGTTTGCAGGAGCACATGATCCAGAATGAGGTGTCCATTCTCCGGAGAGTGAAGCATCCTAACATTGTTCTTCTGATTGAGGAGATGGACACATGCAGTGAGCTGTACCTGGTGATGGAGCTGGTCAAGGTGAAACATCTAACATCTGCCTATGACCTCAAATAAATACAGATGTTTAAACTAGCATGTAAAGAACACTGAAATAACCTGTGTGTGTTTATGTTTGTGTGTGTCTGTGTGTGTCTGTGTGTGAACAGGGTGGAGATCTCTTTGATGCCATCACTTCCTCTAACAAATACACGGAACGGGACGCCAGTGGCATGCTGTACAACCTGTCGAGCGCTATCAAATATCTGCACAGCCTCAACATCGTTCACCGTGACATCAAACCCGAGAATCTCCTGGTGATTCTCACACACAACATCTTACCACTGCAAATGCAGAACTGAAGTGTCACTTTCACAAACAGCTCAGACTGACACGTTTTACTGGAAGAGTTTCTCCTGATCAGCAGAAACCTTACATAACTCTTCCTGTGGCGTCTTCTGAGGACACAAATCACAGCTTCACAGACAGGGGCCGGAGACCCACTAGGTGGTCCTGAAAATGACTTTAAATGATTAAAAAAGCTTAAACAACTAAAATCAAAACACTCTGGAATATTTTGGTAGAAAACATTACTGTAAGTACTTCAGTCTTTAGATTCAAACAGTACATAAAGAAATCTTTACAATCACAGCTGAGATGAAGTGAAAACAGGTCTGTGGTCTTCATCAGTGACTTCTGCTCTCCAGAGCAACAGATCCTGCATCTAAACAAACGTCTTGGTCTGTTGAGTTAATGTGTGGATGTTGTTTTCAGGTCTATGAGCACCTGGATGGAAGTAAATCTCTGAAACTGGGAGATTTTGGTTTGGCGACGGTTGTAGACGGATCTCTCTACACAATCTGTGGCACCCCGACTTATGTAGCGCCTGAGATCATCTCAGAGAGAGGGTGAGTCAATGCTGACACTAACCGAGACGATGATACAACTATTATAACTAATAACTAACAGGACTGTGCTGAGACTGCTGTCATGTTTCACAGATATGGGTTAAAGGTTGATGTTTGGGCGGCTGGAGTCATCACATACATTCTGCTCTGCGGGTTTCCTCCTTTCCGTGGGTAAGCAGAGATTATTCTAGCATTAGAGACGTTTAAATTAAAACAGTAAAAAGGTATTTTAAATGATAAATGAGTAGAAACTTCTAACATTTTACTGCAAGAATGTTTTGAATAACTCTAAGGCAGTTTTTATAAATGCTAGTCAATGTTCTGAGAACATTCAGCTGGTTCTTCTGCTAATATTGGTTGACAGCAGCTAGTCTAGAAAGTTGTGTGATTTACTCCCTCTGGTGGACGGATGATGTAATGCAGTTCTGACATCTATAACATGAGAATATCCAGAGATGATTCTCCAGCAGGAAAGTAGAGGTTCTTTAGACGTTCTGTGAATGTTCATTCAGG
Source organism: Yasuhikotakia modesta (assembly GCA_036877545.1). NCBI lineage: Eukaryota > Metazoa > Chordata > Actinopteri > Cypriniformes > Botiidae > Yasuhikotakia > Yasuhikotakia modesta. Next base: position 118 of record JBAJNP010006667.1, on the reverse strand, counting down.
AGCTCTGAGAATCAGGAAGCACTGTTTGATCAGATCCTGACCGGACAGCTGGACTTCCCGTCTCCGTACTGGGACAACGTGTCAGATTCAGCCAAGGTCAGTGTTACGGGTCTAACGT
>JBAJNP010006666.1:0-24904 GCA_036877545.1 Yasuhikotakia modesta | reverse complement strand
GGGTGAGCTGGACCGCAGAGTGAAAGCAAAAGGGCCAACAAGTGCTAAGCATCTCTGGGAACTCCTTCAAGACTGTTGGAAAACAATTTCAGGTGACTACCTTCTGAAGCTCATCAACAGAATGCCAAGAGTGTGCAAAGCAGTAATCAAAGCAAAAGGTAGCTACTTTGAAGAAACTAGAATATAAGATAAGTTTTCAATTATTTTACACTTTTTTTGTAAGTACATAATTCCATATGAGTTCATTCACATCTTTGATGTCTTCTGTGTGAATCTACAATGTAAATAGTTGTGAAAATAAAGAAAACACATTGAATGTGAAGGTGTGTCCAAACTTTTGGCCTGTACTGTATATTATCGTAAACTTATGTGTTAAAGAATGCACAAACATCAAAACAAACTATGATTGGTCTCGTTTGCAGCAGCAGAACATTCTGTGGACCGGACTTGTCTTGACCTGTCTCTGACTCCGCCCACAGGTGATGCAACAGAGTATTTTAAAATAAGAGTTCAACAAGGATTTTACACAGCTGCCCCCTAATTTGTATAGCAAATTAGTGTTGAATAAATCTCCCTGGCCTCTGAGGTTATGTGTCCTTGGTGTCTGTGGATATCTCTGGTAACACAATGAGTTTGGAAACGGGGCGACTGTAAACTCAGTCTCCAATCATTACTTCCGTTACTCTAACTACTTCATCGCTGATAGCAACAGTTCGTTTTACTCTGCCTACTGGTCAGAGTGCTCGAGGCAATTGAGAGTCGACAACCATAACTACCCGACTCTCACCATTTGGAACGTGGTTGCAATTTCGGCAGGTAATTGTGAATAAACCGTTTCCAGAATTGGTCTGCTATGATTTGGCTATGTCGCCATTTCCTCTTTCCAAGCAATTCTCTTGTGCCATAAACTACTTGAGGGAGAGAGGCATCCCGCCGCCCCCATAAGCAAGAGGTTTGGAGTAATTGGGTCTATGTCAGATATCTTCGATGAGACGTAGCCAAGTGGTTTCGAGTTTAGTATTCCTCCCACTTCTACAAGAATAGTAGATAGGACTTCGTCAGACACAATCTGATCCTTTAGTATGACTTGAAGAGTCATACTGATTTGATAGATCGGATTTCACGTTCCCAGGCCCCACCAAAATGGGGTGCATGTGGGGGGTTAAACTGAAAGAAAATCTGTTCACTTAGTTTTGCTTTGATTGCTAGCTCAAGTGCAGAGAATGTTTCCTAAAGTTCTCGGTTTCCACCTCTGAACTTTGTCAGCCATTTCCTGCATTCTCTGCATTGTCTCTGATATTTCTTTATGGCTTATCTGCCTCTGATTATCCAGTAAGTTCGACGCAACTCCATAAAGACACGTTTAGGACCGGGGTGAGGGAGTTGGTTGTCATAGTCTTGTATAATGAGTCTAGTGACGGGATGATCAGGTGCCAGTATAACGGGATGTAAAGAGTTAATATCAAGATTCTCAGCCTTGCGAAGGCGACCTCCGACCCTAGTTATGTCTAAAGTTTGGTCATATTCAGGTGATAAAGTACTTAGTCTGCTGTTTGCATGTATAATGTTACCAGTCTGCAATGCATGGCTTTCATCAGGAAAGCTGTCCTGTTGGGCTTGTTTTAACAGAAGCAATTCAGTGTCAGTGTGTTGTACCACTGACATAGGAGGGGCTTCTGCACCATGTACAGATAGACAGGAGACTGCATGACGGTCACGTGAGCACAAAGGAATGACTTTCTTCGCTCGCTGTTGTTTTGTGTTGGCCAGTGATCTGGGGATTGCTGAAGGAAGTGAGGGCCCTGATTCCACTGACATACTTAAGGGAGCTCGTAATAAGATTTGCCTCTTGTTCTCTTGCAGGGTTTTTCCTGAGTCCACATATCTCCAGTTGTCTGAACTAGTCAGCTCGTGTATTTCAGCAATTTGTGTGCCAACAAACACCTTGTAATGTCAGTATTCAGATTTGATCCACGATAGAACTGTGGTGGAGTCTGTCTAAAGAAAGGTGTTATGGATTGGCAGAGTTATCTCAGTTGAAAGGAGTTGAGACAGTTTGGCACCTGTAAGGGCACCACACAGTTCCAATTGGGTTGATTGGCATTGATAGTTACCTTTTGGGGGCAACCTGGGATCTGACCATTACGAATGAGGTATAAATGCTTCCTTTCTCGTTTTGCAGACGCAGATATGCCACTGAACTATAAGCCCGCTCAGAGGCATCACAGAACACATGCAATTCAATTTGAATTAGTCAGATTGTGGACAGTTTGGGAAATAGCACCTTGGCATGCTTATCATGGGTAGATGTTTCAGTTTGTTGGTCCACTCCTGCCATTTGTTGAGCAGTTCCTCTCCAATACACTCATCCCAGCCTCTTTTGCTTATCCAAAGAGCTTGAACAAGGATCTTGGATCGGGTCGTGAAAGGCAAAATGTAACCAATATGGTCATATTGGGAGGCAAGCACTCTATAAATGTTGCGCATTGTGGGCTCCTCAATTGATTCCAGGCGATTTCGATAACCAAGCGTATCAGAGATGCAGTGCCATGAGAGACCGAGTGTAGGTTCCTGTGGGTCTGTATTGTTTGCAGTTAGCCACAGATCACAGCTTCCTGAACGTGCCTCAGTAGGTAGATGAGCAATTACCTCTAGGTAGTTACTGGCCCACTGTCTTATTTCAAACCCTCCAGCTGATAATAATGCTCTCATTTTGTCTATGAGCTGTTTGGCTTCATCTGTTGAGGAAAGGGACTGCAATTATCCACATAGAAGGATTTCAACACAGACTCTACTACCTCTTCATTGGTTTTGCGATGGTCCATGACATGTCGTTGGAGGATGTAGATGGCACAACAAGGGCTACATGTTGTGTCAAATGGAAGAACATGCCACTCGTAAATGTCAGGAGCCCTCTCCCTTTCCAGATCTCTCCACAAGAAGTGCAACAATGGCTGATCGTCTGGAAGGAGGCGTACTTGTTGAAACATTGAGCGAATGTCTCCACTGATGACCACAGGATATTGCCGAAATCTGAGAAGAACTCCCAGCAAGGATGGACCCAAAGTAGGTCCTGGGAGTAACTGGTCATTTAGAGATGCTTGGTGGAACTGATAAGATCAGTTGAACACAACCTGTGCTTTGTTATTATGATGTACAAGATGGTGAGGAATAAACAATGATTCACCTGTGCCTTTTGCCTCTTCAGTAGCGAGTTTGATGGCATATCCTGCTTGTTCGAGTTTGTGGATCTCCTTATTGTAGACCTCTTCTTGCTCTGAGTTACTATGCAAATGGCGCTCAGTGGCCCTTAAAAGGGCCATGACTGATTCTGGACCTGCATGTAAGGCTGTTGCATTCCCTTTACGGAGAAGAGGAGTTGCATAGCGGGAGACTCCATCCACTTCAACTCTCTTCATTTTTATCTTCCAGTATGGTAAGAGCATCTCTGTCTTGCTTGGATCGTGTTTTCTCTTTTACAGGTTAAAAGGGAAGTATTTCTACTTGCCATAGTTTGCCAACGTGATAAGATAGATCTTGTGTGGGAGAGCGGAACAATGATATGTTCATACAGGTAGTTTTCAATGGCTGGTCTAGGAATGTAGTTGGTCCCTGTATGGCCCAACCCAAATTTGTGCTGACTGCAACAGAACTGCCCAGTGGACCCATGAGTACTGGGGCTGTTGGAATGAAGAGATAAGGGTGATCAGAACCAATAAGAAGCATTGGTTGTACCACTTTGAAAGTTATATGGGAATGTCTCTCAGATGTGCGAATTTGTGTTTCAGAGTATCTACAGGGCAGGATTAAATTCTTGTTAAATTCTTGGGCTGTAAAGGCAGTGTTTATTTTGTACTGAATGCTTGGATTCACAGTGGCAGACACTTCAAAGGAGACTGATGCACCTTAGATTTTGACCACCTCATGTCTGATTGTCCTGAGGGTAAGTGTTTCATCTCTCTTCTTCAGATTAAGGTAATGGACTGCAGTAGGGAGAATTATGGTAATTTCAGACCCATTGTCTAGAATAGCATATGTGTCAAGTACTCTCCTTTTGCTATGAAGTCTGATTTGAACCACTTTCAACATGACTGCCAGAATGAGTAACCTGGTCAAGATAGATGGTGCGGGTACTGTGTTAACAGTAAGAACACTCTTGTTTATATTGGATGAAGTCTCATGGAGAACTGATAAGTGCTGTTCACCGCAATTGGAGCATGGCTTTTTGAGAGTACATTTTGCAGGCTCATGTTCTCTCCCGCACTTCCAGCATCTGTTATTGTCTTTTATCCATGCTGTTCGTTGTGCAACATTTAATTTGCCAAATTCAAGGCATGAGGTGAGGTAATGCTGCTGGCACTTGCAGAAGGGGCAAGTGTTTCTCGTTTCCTTTAGTCTGGTCCTTGTTTGTTTGGAACAAGGTATCTGAAGAAGAGGGCTTATCTGTCACATGATCCATGCCATAGTAGATTGTGGATTGTATCTTTGGTGGCCTTGAGGGTCTCTGTTCTCAGTGCGAAATCTATCTGAACTATACAGCTCAGTTGCTCTCCTCGATATCTGAAGTGCTTGTGATTTGTTCTCCAACCACTCTGCAAAAAGAAGAGTGTAGGTTCTATCAGTCCTGGTCTGGAGAATACCTTTCAATATACAGTACTCCACAAAGCTGTCTCTATAAGAGGTTGGGAGCTTGGTGAGCAGTCTGTCGACATGAGCCACACATGAGTTCAGTTCTGGATGGCCCTTCCAATGTATTAAGCAGACCAACAAGAGTACTGACTGATAGTGTCCTCAAAACTCTGAGCATTCCCTGGTTTCAGTGGAGGTGTGCGAAGAATTTTGCCAATTTCTCCCTGTACAGTTGTCATGGCTGGCCATAACGCAGTGTTGCAGTGCTTGCATGGCTTGAGTATAAGGATTGGGATCATACATGAATTATTTAGCTAGTTGAAAGGCAGCTGGTAGTTTCAGATGACCAAGTAACACTTGAAATTTATAGTCCTCTGTCAAATGAACATGTGGCCCGAGGACACCATCAAGTCCCTTCTTTAATAAAGCAAAATTACTCTCCTGACCAGTGGTGAAACTGATGAGGTTAGGTTTAGGGATTCCATATGAGGAGGCAATAGCCATCTCCACCATGCTTGGAGCTTGAACTGCTGGCTGAGGTACTGCAACTGGTGACAGGAAGATAGCTCTGTGGGTATGGATCTGAATAATTCACAGACTGCAGTGGGGGAGGTCCTCCATACTGTGGCTTTAAAGTAGGGATGGGCATTTCTGATCATGTTTAATTTAGATTAATCAACAGGTTTGAGAACGAGTACTCGATTAATCGGGGGTGGAGCTTAAACAAGGGGCGGGGCGTGTGCGTCATAGTGACAGTTACAATGTTTTACTTAAAGCCCTGTTAAACGTTATTGATAAAACGATGACAGGATTCATAAAATAATTAAATTAACACAAATTATTAAAAATCACCATCAATAGTGGTTAACACAGTAAACTGTAAACACACGCTGGCTTGACAGACTGTCTTTTAGTGAACAAGCACATTTTTTTGTATAGAGCATCAATCCTTGCAGTGACTGTTTTGCGCGACAGGACAGTATAGTGGGGCACAACGTAATTAATTAAACATTTAAAACTTTCACCTTCAACAAAACTAATAGGCAGCAAGTCTTATGCTGTCATTTCTGCAATTAGCTGCGGAAAGGGGTTAGGGTTGTTTTTCGTCAAGTTTTTCAAAGTGTTGCCAGACACCGCAGCGCACTTTAAAAGCCAGATTCGCTCTGCAACTTCCCGCAGCCATAACCAATCAAATATCAGACTACCGCTCAAATACCAGCATAACCAATAAGAAAGAATGAAAGTAGTTTAATAAAAAATGCGTTTTTAAAGCCAATTGATCATCGTTTTCATGCTCTATCATCGTTGATGCATTTGAGTAATCGATTAACCGAGTACTCGTGGGCATCCCTACTTTAAAGAAAGCTGGCACTGCGTTAGAAAGCTGTAGTGAGTGAGGGACTGACTTCTGATGTCCGGCACCTGTGGCATGGGAATAGTTTAAGACCTGATGCACGCATGATGAACCTTTTTTCTTGTTCAAGAGACATCTGTAATATGCTATGTAGTTCCCTGATTTGCTCTTGAACATTCCAAACACGCTTCTCCACTCTACTTAACCTTGTAGTCTCAGTGTTCTGCTCAGTCCTGGGTCCTTCAGAGGTAGAAGTTCGATACTCCACAGCTGGAGCAGAGACAATATCACTAATCTGCATGTGCTGTACATCCTCTGACAAAAGATGTGGACCAAACTGCTGTGATTGGTAAGTAAGTACAAAGTCCTTCAGATGTCGAGGATTCCACTGAATCCTGCTAGGATTCAGGAATTATATTAAAGAACGGAGTCTCTGCAGTTCTTCAATATAATCCCTGGATGTTGCCATGAGGATAAGATGTTGCCATTTGTTAAGATGTATGTGCAGTAATGCACTGGTTTGTCAACATCTAGTCCCCAACCTCGATCAGAAGGCGTAGGAGCAAAAATCCACAACAGCTTCTATATTCAAGCATTTATTCCTTTTAATTAACTGGTATTTTGTTACATGTGTGGTGGTTTCTGAAATAAAATAACAATGAATATAATAAATAAACTTAACAAACAACATATAATGCTTGCAGATAAGTAAGTAAACAATGACAATAAGTAAAACAATGGTAACTGAAGTTTCAAAATGTAATATTGTTGATGTAATATGTTATTAACTATGCATCTGCTGTAAACATAGTTCTTAATTGTGTATTTGCACAGATCTATTGAACGAACTTCCCAAACGTGCATAGTGAGATAAAACAATACGTATACAAAGAGATACGCATGCAAAGTCCACATATACATATCTACATTTGGTCAACAATATATATTATCATAAACTTACGTGTTAAAGAACGCACACACATCAAAACAAACTACGATCGATCTCGTTTGGGTCTGACCTGGCTCTGACTCCGCCCACGCCACAGGTGATGCAACGGAGTATTTCAAAATAAGAGATTTTGGGCCCCAATCCGGTCTTCACGCTGGCGGCGCTGCGGGCTTCGTCACAACGGGCACGCAGGTGCCCACCTCGGCATGAGCGAGACCCAGGCACACTACACAGAACACGTGAATGTCCGGTAGGGCCTTTGGTCCGCCGCAGATCCTACAAACGGTAGTTAGCTCCATTGTAAAATGCTCTCCTGAGAAGCTAATTTAGAATGCTCTTCAGCTACTGATGCAATGTGAGTGGATGTCCTCGAAAGGGAACTACATTTCCTCAGCACCGCCCAGAGTTCCTCCTCACCTTCTTAATTAACTGGTAACAAGTTTGAAAAGTTTGGAAGTGGAAAGGTATGGTAAAATATTGCACAAATGGGGACAGCGCCATCTATGTGGTGCTTGATGTTATTTAGCATGTGGAGTAGGGACCGCCCACAGCAGAGTTAACAAAGCATTGCTGTGGGTAAGTTGCATGTTTTGCGCGGTCTGAGAATTACCATTTATAAGTGTCCAAAGCACACAAATATTTACTTTATTTTGTTTGTATCTTTTAATTAATGTGTTGGGACTCTATTAAGCCATGTTTGGTGTCAAGTGTGTTGCTCAATATTGATTAATATAGTGTTGTGAGGCCTGATTGTAATTAATTTGTGTGTTATCTTGTGTTTTATGTAGAAATGAAAAAATCTCTTTCTGAATCAGTGCAACCACATTTACACACACTGTCTCCACACTCTTGTGCAGGTATGTTGTTAAATGTTGTGTTAAATTGTTTGATTCTAAATGGGTTGCACAGTTTCTCCACAAGGTCTCTTTACTGAGTTTAGTTTCATTGAGAATTTTCATTCATTGATTTGTGATTTATATTAATTGAAAATGTGTCATATATATCTTCAAACTGAAAAACTATACAATCACAAAGTTAAATTGAATTTATGTGACAGAATTAACATAAGAGAACTATTTGAAAATAAACAGAGTAGAGTTAACAAAGCATTGCTGTGGAAATGGTTTATTCTTTTTCAGAATCGGTGCAACCATATTTGCACACGCTGTCCCCATTGTGCAGCTCCATATGGTTAAGAGACCACCCAGGCAAGACCGTCACATTGATGCCGCTGTGTTGCCAGAGGGTGTGCCAAGCAAGCTGAGAGAGATCACCGTGTTGCCAGTTGGCTGGAAGCATTTATCATCAGTTGAGCACTTTATCATCAGTCCACAGCCTTTCGTGATCAAAGGACACGCTTTATCCATTTTTTTTCTCTGTTCTTTGATATTTTTGAGTTAATGCCTGTATGTCTTGCAGTGCTTTTTGTTGCCCAAAATGAATAAAATCAATAGATACTTACATGATCCGTGTACTCCTGGTACAGTGGGTAGAGGCAGAGGGGTTTTAGGTTTCCCAATTCTCTTTTCAATGGACAGCCCTGACGCTGGCAATAGTAATAGTAGACATGGTATTACAAGAGGGGTGTGTTCTGTTCAAGAGTACAATACAGTAGACATGCAGTTAAATGCCACTCATAGGTATACAAAGGGTAGCACTTCAACACCTAATGCTGTACATGGTGCCTGATGTGTTAGGGCAGATGAGTTCAATTGTCCATCAGATTGGTCAGCAATTAGCAGACAACATTGTCTCATCTCAGTTCCTATAGCTTAGACACCGACACACCAAGCAAAAAACATACTGATGATTATAAGACTGACAGTCCCTCCTGCATGGCTAATTTGTCACAAACCCAGGTGATCAGCATAGAAAAGTCAAGGAGCCACCTTTATTTAGAGGAGATGGCTCTGATACCATTGAAATCGAGGAATAGGAAGATTTGATGAGGACATTCGTTAAAAAGAGCAACATGAGTGCTGATGACCACGTGGAGGAAATCCTTGTACACCTGCATAGTAAAGCTAAAGATGTTGTCACATTCTGGATCAGGAACTGTGACTTTGCTACTACCATCTGCCCAAACTCTGTCTACAGGCTGCTGCGCAAACATTTCAGTTGTAGTCATTACTCGCCTGTCCCTCTTGTTGACTTTTACACTACCCTGCCTGAGGATGACGAAAACCCATACGACTGCTGGCTGAGACTTAACAAAGTGGTGGACGTGGCCTCTGAATGCCTGCGAGAGCAAAGTAAAACACTTGACAAGCCCAGTGTTGAATAGTACACAGGTTTATCAGACATTGGCCAAATAAAGACTTAGCCTTAACCTTCAGATCCAAACCAATTGACAAGTGTTCAGCCCACGAAGTACAGGCTGTGCTTAATGATTATCAATCTGACTTATCATTCAAAGCCACCAATACTGTGCATCGCAGCCAGAGTGAAAGAGTTTCAGTTAACAAAACTGATGTTAATACAGTTCCAGTGCCTGTTCCTTCTGTGTGCGAACAGCAACAGAAAAGTACAGATTTCTCTGCTCTGGAAAAGGTCATCAACATGCTTGAAAAAGTTCTGCTGACCAATACTAACAGAACTCCATCCCATCCTAAACAGCAGCCTTACAGTAGACTTCCTAGGATTGAAGGCTTTGATGCTTTGCCATGTGCTGTCTGCAATGATGCTGCCCACTCCACCTTAACACACTGTCACAAGCATCGACTGTGCTTTCAGTGTCAGTCTCCAGGTCACTCCAAAAGGTTCTGCCCTATGAGGAGACAATATTCTCTGCCCAATCAGGAAAACTGATGGGTATGTGCGTAAGGGAGGTTAGTACAAACCAGATTGATAATCCTCCCATATTTGAAAAGATTATGAGTCTATTTACCAGCAGAACAACCCAGGGTCTCCCCTGAGAAAACCACTGTCTTTTAGGGAATACAATGAGTCCCTAGAGCTAATTCATTATTTTACACTACTGTATCTGTAGAACATCACCTGTCTTTCATTGCATTACTCAACAGTGGTTCAATGGCCTGCACTCTCAGTGAGGCAGCAGAAGCTAAGTTAATGGCAAGTGCTTCTACATTGTATTCTGCTGATGATATTGTGATTATTGGATGTGGTGGTCATCGAGTCACTTTGACGGCGACGTATGATTTATCTGTCTGTGTTTACGGATGTAAAGCCAACACTTTTGTACATCAGATCCCCCTAATGGATGATAAACCTTTTCGTCTCCCCTACCGTCGTGTACCTCCTAGCCATTATAAGAAACTGAAAATAGCACTGGATGAAATGGAAGAGTAGGGCATAATAAGTAAATTAAACAGCGAGTATGCTTCCGCTTCCCCCCTTGTCCTGTTGTGGAAAAAGAACAGTGATTTGAGGATTTGTACTGACTTTCAATGGCTGAAAGCCAGAACTGTGAAAGATGTTTATCCACTGCCACACCAGTCATGCTGTAGCTTCTCTTGGAGGAAATGCTTTCTTCTTAACTATGGACCTGACCTCAGGCTTCTATAATGTGCCTTTACACAAGGATGATGGGAAATATACTGCTTTCTCATCACCATTTGGGCTGCATGAATATAACAGAATGCCACAGGGCCTCTGTAATAGCCCAGCTACGTTCAGGCATATGATGATGTCAATCTTTGGTGACAAGAACTTTACAAGTTTACTGTGCTATCTTGATGATCTCATGGTCTTTGCCCCCAACGAGCAGGTTGCACTTGTTCTCAAGACTCAAGGCCCACAATCTCAAGCTTTATCCTGAAAAATGCCATTTCTTGAGAAAATCAGTTAAATTTCTTGAATGTCATTTGTGAAGATGATGTCAAAACAGACCCTGAGAAAATAAAGGCCATCACAGATGTTAAAGCAGTTGACTTGATGGACTCTGAAAATTAGTTTGTTCTTAGGTATGGTATTATGCTACCAACATTTTATAGAGAGATGTTCCGCCAAAGCCAAGCCTTTGTTTGATCTCATCTCTTAAACAGACACAAAAGGCTCTAGAGGCTCTACAGACTGGACTGACAAATGCCAGGAGGTGTTTTACACCTTGAAGGTTAACCTTCTTACAAGTGTAACGCTAGCACACCCTGACTTTAACAATGAATTCATATTCGCTATAGATGCCTCATTTGATGGCTTGGGAGCTGTACTTTCCCAAATTCCGGAGGGTGGCACTATGGCCAGACCCATGGCATTTGCTAGCAAGACACTGTCTCATTCTCAGATAAATTACCCAGCTCACAGGCTAGAATTCATCACACTTAAATGAGCAATTTCCCATTTAATAAGTTCCATTATTGGTTGAAGGGCCGCCATTTTACAGCTTGCATGGATAATAATCCCCTCACCTACATACTTGCCAAGTCGAGCCTCGATGCCTGTGAGCAACGCTGGGTTGCTAAATTAGCCTCCTTCAGTTTTGATCTGAAATATGTACCAGGCTCCAAGAACATTGTCACTGATGCAAGATTCTGTTCGACTTACCACTAACTGTCAAGTACTAAGCCCTGTTGATGATCCTTCTGATGAGACTAGAGCTGGCGAACAAGGTGCTTTGAGTTCACAGGATGTTGCTGCCATATGGGACGCACATTGTTCTGGAGGTGTAAGACGGATGATGGGCATAGAATCCATTCCACACTTCGTCGATGTGGACCAGACTACCGCTCTCAGTGTAAGCACTCTGTCAGCTGCACAAGAACAAGATACCGCTGTGAGTAGAGCACTCTTTTACGTTCAACAACACAGATGACCTGATAAGCATGAGCGTTACAGCGAGCCTCGCCATGTCATAAAGCTTCTTAAGCATCAGAGATGGCATGCTTTTCAAAGTCAAAAGAGACTGTCACATGAACAAAAACTTGTATCAGTTCATTGTACCAAATGCTCTGAAACATGAAGTGCTTCATGGATTGCATGACATGGCTGAACATCAAGGTCACTCCAGGACACTTTTGTTGGCCAGACAGAGATTCTTCTGGACAGGCATGGAACGTGACATAACTAATTATGTGGGTAAAAAAAGATTGTGCTCCTCTTGAGAACATACACACCTCTGAGCCAATGGAGCATGCTGGGCTGCTGGACAGCAGAGCAAGGTGATAACAGGAGTGTGGATGTTCTGGTATCAACAGACCATTTCACCAAATTAGCCTATGCTTTCCTCTGTAAGAACCAGTCTTCAAAGCATGTTTCTCATTGTTTATGTAACTGTCTCTTCTGTGTTTACGGATTCCCTAGGCGTGTACATTCGGATAAAGGTACAAGTTTTGAGAGCAAATTGATGGAGTTGCTGGATATGGCAGATATTAAGAAATCACATACCACTCCTTACTCCTTACACTGGGTTATGCTTTGTCTGGAGTTCAGTGCTCTTGAGTTCTGAATGTTCAGAATTCAGATTCAAAAGCAGAATCTGATACCTGCAACAGCTCAATATCCGCTGAACAGAGAATTTCCGTGGGAAGTGACATTCCTCATTTGTTGGACGAAGAACTAGTTTCTGATGAAGAGTTAAAATACAGGTCCTCACAGCGCTCTTCGACTATGCCAGTTTTTTCACCTTCACAAGTAGTCGATAACCCTGTTCTGAATACAGTTAACCCTGTAATTTGCACTCAACCAGAACACTTTTAGAACAGACACAGTTAGAACTCAGGCTGGTAGGACCATTAAAACTCTGTGAAATCTGTGAAATGAATAATCAATTTGTGTAGATTCATCCCCATCTGTGATTTCTCTTTTTGATGTGGTGAAAACTTTTTTCATGGGTAAATAGATTGGATGTTGTCATTTCGAGCTGAGATTTTTCAGAGTACTCTGACTATTCCATCCTAGAATTGTGTATGTAAAGGTGTATAAGGCATCTCTTTAGTCTATGTTTAGTCTGGATTTTGATATTTGATATTTACACTGCAATGTGTCAAGGACATTCTTACAGTCATTTTCTTATTTTGTTTCTTTTCTGGTTCTCTGGTGTTGTTATGCATTCTTATTATACAGACGCTTCCTCAGTTTAGCATAATTTAAGGGGGGTGCATGTACCAAGTGGAAAGGTATGTTAAAATATTGCATAAATGGTGCATGTATCTATGTGGTGCGTGATGTTATTTAGCGTGTGGAGTAGGGGCTGCCCACAGCAGAACAGGTATGACCATTGTGCAGATATGTTGTGTAATGAAGTGGAGGCAGGGTTGCTAGAATCCATAAGCGGTTTATTAATGAAATACAAATTATCAAGCATAAACGTAATCAATGAGCAGGCAAGGGTCAGGGCAGGCAGCATATAATCGTGAACGGGTGATCCAGTGATCCAGTCGGGGCGGGCAGCAAACAATCCAAGGCGATAACACAGGCAGGGGTCAGGGCAGGCAGCAGACAAAGCGAGATGAACAAAGCAGGGTCAAAACCAGAAGGCGAACAAATCCAACAGGGCAAATCCAAACAACAGTAACGGGGAACAAACAGGTCACAACAGAATAGCAGATCGATACAAAAAGGCTTGGTAAGGTAGGGTAAACACTGGCAATACTTCGCGACGTGATAGTGGAGCACATGGCTTAAGTACTGGCAAACAGGAAATGGAGACTGGTACTGGGAGGTGAGGGAGTTAGTATTCCAGGGAGGGCTCCCTCTGCCGGCGTGGGGGTATGGGACGAGATTTTACATGTTGTTAAATTTGTTAAATTGTTTGATTCTAAATGAGTTGCACAGTTTCTCCACAAGGTTTCTTCACTGTGAGTTTAATTGTATTGCTTTATTTAATTGAGAATTTTCATGTATTGATTTGTGATTTATTGTAACACCTGGACAGCAGAGGGAGCCCAAGTCCTGTGACCATCTGTTTGCTCCCTCTGCTTCCTCTGTGGTAACTTCCTGTTTGCTGGCTATAAAACAGCATGCCAGCAAACAGGAAGTTTCAATGTATTGTATTGCCCTTGTTCCCTGTGTTTTTCTGGTTTTGAATTTTGGACTGTTCATTGAATTTGATGTTTTGCTGCCTGCCTCGACCCTTGCTCTGTCATTTGGGTTGTGTATTGGATTTGCCCCTGTTGTTACCTGTCTGCCTTGTTGGAATATGCCTCGTGTAAATAAAACCAAGAAAACCCTGCATTTGGGTCCGCCTCCTGTCTCTCTGAGCACCCACGTTGTGACATTTATATTAATTGAAAGTGTGTTATCAATATTCAAACTGAAATACTATACGATCACAAAGTTGAATTTTTAGAAAGTTGTTCTAAACTTTTGTTTCAAAGTTTAGAATTAAAAGAAGAGAACTGTTTGAAAATAAACAGAGCAGTAGTGATGGGAAGTTCGGGTCATTTTTCGAATCACGAATCTTCGAGTCGTTCATTCATCATGTGACAGCCCCTAAGCTTAACCTATGCTGCTTGAGCTGGAAAGAGAATTGATTAGTTACGAACAACTCGAAAGACTCAAAAGACTCAAAAGATGAACTAACTAATTCTGTTTCCGGCTCAAGCTGCATAGGTTCAACTTATGGGCTGTCACGTGATGAACGAATGACTCAAAAAACCCGAAGACTCAAAACGACTGAACGAATCCCCCCCTGAGATGACCCGTTCTTCTCGAGTCACATTTAAGATTCGTTCAAAATGAACGAATCGTTCAAGAACGACCCATCACTACAGAGCAGAGTTAACGAAGCATTGCTGTGCAAATGGCTTATTCTCTTTCCGAATCAGTGCAACCATATTTACACATGCTGTCTCCATTGTGAAGCTCCACATAGTTAGAGACCACCCAGGCAAGACCGTCACACAGGGAAATTGTGGTAAGTGCGAGCTTCGTGCAATGTATGATTGTATAACAAATGCACAGAAAATTTTATATTTGCTACCTCCTAAGACATAAGAACACCTTAACAGAAGTCTGGGTGAAATTCGAACAATGCTGTCAATGCATTTACAGAGGGAGGGAACTACAGCTTTCTCCATCTCTCAAAGTAGCTCAGGTGAGTTTTTAAATGAGGCAAGGCATCTCGGAAATGTGTAATTTGTCTTGTCTTTGTTTATTGTCTGCTCTGTACTTTGTTAATGACGGTAGCCAACTGTAACTTTCCTTTCGGTCTGCATTAAAAATAGTAGCTTTTAGCTTTGCCTGGTCAAGTTCCATGACTTATAACAATTTTGTACATGCTTATATAAGTCTTGCAAACCAGGCTCTGAATGTATATTGAATAAATATGAATACAAAATTGAGTGTTAATTCATTCTAAACAGAATACAGTTATGTAACTGATTGACAAAATGGATAACAGTGAAGATTATCTTGAAGGATTAAACACATAAATAATATAGAACTTCTTTACAGTATACTTGATTACAATCACAAGGCTATTTTCATGCAGAACCGTGGGTCACTGATTTAACTCTGTTTCGGTACTGTGGTCTAAAAGTGTTGTTCTTCTAGACTGGGTTTCTTGAAGATCCGTCTGACAGCCTCTCTTGTGTCCTGGAGATTAACGTCCGCAACACTTCCTGATTGTCAGAATCCCAGGGTGACATCTCTGGGGTGCCAGCAAAAAGTTCGGGAAATCTGCCCATGGGTGGAAAGGAATAGTATAAATTTACCTTGGCCAGATTACTGGGATGGGTTTGCCCAAGAAAAGTAGCTGGACCAGTTGGAGCTTGAGTTGGCAGGAACAGGTAATAAGTATATTTTTTTCCCAGATCTGAAACCATACCTGCCTTCTCCCACTTCCAAGACAGCTGTTACATCTAGAGACATAGGTGTTTGTTGTGTGTATGTTCACTCTCTCTCCCACTCTATTTGCCTTTCAAATAGGTTTGCCCGCCTGTGAGTGGAGACGTGCTGTGGGATTGGCTGCGTTTTGGGTCCCGCACACTTTAAATCAGTCTGCAATGGCGACTTTGCAAGGAGAGGGGTTTTTGATGAGAGAGACAGGGTTCAGTTTATTTTAGGGAATGAATGTGGGTGGTCAGGTTTTTCCCATCCTGTGGTTGTTGATACCCCCGTCATAGATGTGAAAACTGATGTGTCAGCTCAATTTCCTGCTGTGCTCCCTGCCTGTGTGGTAACAAGAGCTCAAGCTCGTAAAACTCGATGTTTTAGACTTATCTGATTATTTTCTTCAGGCAAGTAACGATGGTATTACAGGTAAATTGTGTGTGGAACCGAACATTTCTATACATGAGAGCATGACAGAGGTACCCTGCGCAAAGGGCTGACCCTTCCTTAGCTGCGTGCTTTGCTGCAGTAGAAAACAAATCAAAAGTGCATAATGAGAAGGTAACCTACTACCTTGATACCTGCAGGTTTGCGTTCCTATATAATGAACTTAGCTCACGACCATGTCCTCTCTTGCCATTTAGGTATTTGCAAAACCTATGAGCGGATTTTACGCTATTTTTTTGGCCTGTTTAAAATCAGCTGTCGCAACTTACTGTAGATCTTGTCATGTTTGTCAGATCGCCAGTAAACCAAACCAGATCATTCCTCCTGCTCCATTGCATCCTGTCCCTGTGTTAGGCGAACCAATTGAATGTGTCATTATCAATTGTGTGGGTCCGTTGCCAAAATCTAAGTCGGGAAATTTAGATTTTCCCGTTATGTGTGCTGCAATGTGTGCTGCTATGCGGTATCCTAAGGCCATTCTGTTGCGCAGCATTAAAGCTAAAAACATAGTGAAGGTATTAATTAAGTTTTATTCCACTTTCGGCTTACCTAAAATGATTCAATCAGACCAAGGCTCAAATTTTACCTCTACACTATTTTCACAGGTTCTTCGCGAACTAGCAGTGAAACATCAGTTGTCCAGCGCTTATCATCCCGAGTCTCAAGACGTGCTAGAATATTTCCACCAGAGTCTTAAAATCATGCTGCGTGCATTCTGTGTGGAAACGGGAAAAGACTGGGATGAGGGTCTACCAATGCTGATGTTTGCTGTTGCGTGAAACTGTGCAGGAGTCACTAGGTTTTAGTCCAGCTCAGTTGGACATACCATGCGTGGCCCGTGTTATCAACAACCACACCTCTGGTATCAATACTTGAATATGTACTAAAAGTTCATGAACGATTACATCAAGCATGTGAAATTGCATGGAAGAATTTAGAGTCAAAACAAGCCTAAATGAAAGATCGCTTAGACAAGCATAGTTGTACCCGTAGCTTTCAGGCAGGTGATTCTGTGTTAGTTCTCCCCGTTCGTGGCTCTGCCCTGCAAGCTAGATTTACAGGTCCTTATGTAATAGAAAGGAAATTAAGTGAAACAAATTATCTTGTCATTACCTCAGACCGTAGAAAAAAGACTTTAGCAGAGCAGGATTTGAACAAGCCAGAGTTGTCAGCAAACCAGTATCTGTTGTTATGATGGCACTTGTGTTACCTGTTGTGGAGTCTGCGAGTGATGGTTTAGTTGGTTGCGACACTGCGTCTGACGCAGCCAGGCTGTCCTATTCAGAAATGGTAAAAGACCTAGATAATCTAAAACCTACATAAGCAGTTTACTTATCTCCCTCAGTCTCACCGTAGAGATATTATTTTTCTAATTCTTGAACACTCTTCCTTTTTTACCAATGTCCCATCTCAAACTAATGTGTTATTCCATGCCCATAAAACAACCACGCTTACCGTGTAAACCCCTGGAAAAGAGAAGAGATCTGTTCAAAGGTTATTGGCAGGTGCCGTTGACTGCTCACGCATCTGAAATCTCTGCATTTGTTACGCCGGATGCCTTTATGTAGTATACCATGATGGCCTTCGGTATGCGAAATGCACCAGCCACGTTTCAGCGACTGAAGCAGAGGGTCTTGTCTGGTGTAATGAGTTGTGAAGCTTATCTTAATGATGTGGTTATTTATCCTAACTCCTGGAATGAACACATTAAAACACTACATGAGGTATTAACTCGTTTGGTCAGGGCAAATCTAACAGTGAACTTGACAAAATGTGAATTCGGCAAAGCTGTGGTCACGTACCTCGGGCTTTCTCCGCTCCTAAAACTAAACGTGAGCTACGCCGTTTTTTGGGAATGGTTGGCTATTATAGGAGGTTTTGCAAAAATTTTTCTTCTGTTGTGCGCAAAGAGAGATTTTACCTGGGGTCTTGAATGTGAAAAGGCTTTCAATGCTGCCAAAGATCCTTTGTAGTGCTCCTGTTCTCTCTGCCCCTAATTTCTCCCCACCATTTAAATTAGAGGTGGATGCTAGTGTGTTAGGGCTAGGTGCGGTCCTGCTCCAAGAGGATGATGTGGGAATTGATCATCCCATGTGTTTCTTCTTTAAAAAGTTCTTAAAAGCTCAACAACATTATAGCACCATCGAAAAAGAAGCGTTAGCGTTATACCTGTCCCTTCAGCATTCTGTTCCCTTGTTTTTTTTACTACGCATGTCAAACACCACAATATGCCACAAGAAGGGTCTAGACAATGTTATTGCTGACGCTCTGTTGCGAGCTTAATCTTGTTCTGCTTAAAAAAAATTGGGTGTCAAAAATGTTATTTTGGACTTTTAAAATCGCGCACTTTAAATCAGTCTGCAATGGCGACTTTGCAAGGAGAGGGGTTTTTGATGAGAGAGAAGGATAAAAGGCGGTTGTGTTGATTAAAGAAACAATATATATACAAAACAATTATTCCTTTTGGTTGTGTGACACCTCCCCCTCCGTTTCCTGTAAATGTGATTATTTCTTGTTGTTTTTGTTTCTTTTTGTTGTTTTTTTTTTTTTTAAACTAAACTAAAGTAAATATTGTAAGTAGTTTATTTATTATCTCCTTCTGCCTCGGAAGCTGTTGGGGCTGTTGTTTTGGGATTGGTTCTTTGTATTTTCGATTACTTTTCGTTGTGGGGTTATTTAGTTATGTCTGTGTTTACAATATCTGGCCTTGCCCAGCCCTTGCGTCCCATTTATGTTAGCGTGATAAAAAAAGGAAAAACATAAAAAAAATTAAGGAGATCCAAGACAACTCTTGTGTAAAGTGTTAATTTCTTCATTTATTCTTTCATTTTGTTTGTGTTGCACCCCCGACCCTAGACCGGGGGTCGTAACAAGGCCTTTAGGAAGTCCAGCCCTACGATCAGGGGAAAGGCAAGGTGAGTGTGCTTCAAGACATACGTATCTAGTGTGCACTCTACATCATGCCGATGATAATGTAACTTTTTGATAATGCAACTTTTTGATAATGTAACTTTTTAAATGAATAGTTGGTGGCTTTTTTGGTGTGTGTGTGGTTATGTTCATTTGTAAATGCATACCTAAAAACAAAAGGTCCCCTTTAAGACATGTTAGGATAAATTGGCTTTTAATTTAAGCTTAATACAAATATGTTTCTGCACAGCGCACATTTCATTTTAGGTGACAGTTCAAGTAATTTCTTTGCTGTGCAGTGAGTCTAATAAATTCTTTGTCATTATGTTTTTTACCTTTTTCTAGGACTAATTAAGCAGATTTTGTTTATCTGTCTTCATTGCTTTTGTTTTTAAACAGGTCTGCACAGACCGATCAGCATATGACATTAAATTAAACAACAGATAAACAAAACCTGGATGTTTTAGATGCAGAAATCCTGGCTAGGACGCGTCCAGGGGGAAAAAAACACATGTATGGTCACTGCACAAAACAGATAGTATACAGTACATTGCAACATGGAATTCTTAATTTTTTTCACTACACCAGCACATACGTTGTTCGCAGCAAAAGGATTCTGTCAACTTCGTTCCAGTCTGTTTATTTTCTGGCCTCTAGTGGCCGCTTTTGGGACTGTTCTTTGTTTTTCTTAGCTAATTGCATTATCTGTGCCACCTGTCTGCCTCATTACTGTTTGTCTATTTAAACAGCGGCTATTGTCAATTGTACTTTCCCAAATCAGAATGTTTAATTCGTTTATTTCTAGTATTTTCTGGGAAAACTCCCTGTGGTTTTGTTTCCTGTTTTGCAGTGAGCAGGAATTTCTGGGTTTATGGTGGCTTCGGTATTCTGTCAGAACGGGACTTGAACCCGGGTCTTTGGCATCAAAAGTGAAATGCTTGATGCTAGTGATCAGAAAATTTAATAACAGGGCAGAGTGTGACAAATCAAGTCTTGTAATATTAAATAAATCAATATTATGCAACACATTTGACGCCAAACACGACTTAAAGTCCCAACACATTAAAAGATACAGTTAAAATAAAGTAAGTATTTGTGTGATTTGGACTTATAAATGGTAATTCTTTCATAAGAGAATTATGCAAAATTATAAATTATGGACACTATAATATATTCGCCTCTCTCACAAGAACATTGCAAAGTCTTGATTTACCCTGGCTGTCATTTCTGAGTATTTTCCTGGACTGCAACTTACCTGTTTGTTCCCTGCTTCTGATTGTCTGCCACCTGCCCTGATATCTTGCCTGGACTCTCTTTACATATTGGGTTGTTTTTGACCCTTGCCTGTCTGACCACTGTAACGGTGGTAGTATACTCTTTTAAAGATAGATTTTTTGGGCGCCAGCCAGGATAATCCTGACAAAAATTAAACCAGGATAGCAAAAGACAAAACTACCTGCTACAACATAAAAAAATAAAGGAAATAGACTTATGACACTTATGAACATTTTATTCCCATAAAGTCTTTATAATGTCCATAAAGGGAGAAAAAAAGAAAAAAAATTGTAGCCAGTAGGAGAGGAAAAAAAACAACAAAAACAGAGCACTTAGCGTGACATCCGTGCGGAGATTGTCACACTTGATTTCCAGTTTCCAATTCCAGTTTCGCATCCACAAACATTCATAAATTGTCCATATGAAAAACAAACAACATGAAAAAAAAGCCACCACAATCTTACAAAGCAAATAAATTATTGAACACTAGCGAAAATACATTAGGCGCATCGAATGTGCGAACCTAAATATTATGATTTTTGCGAACCTAAAAGTCACGTGGAACTCTGCGGTGCACCAGACATCATGCACAAGAAGCAACCCTTCAGCACGTGGCTGTCTCTTCACGCTCCAGAGTAATCCAACACTCTCAGTACTGCAAACCTTACTGTCAACGCAATCCCCCCTCTCGGGTCTGACTCCCTTCACTATATTTCCTTCCTTCTGCCGTTAATTAATGACTACACCCAAAACACGCAAAGTGAAAGTAAACGTAAATGTAAACAAATAATGTTGTGGTGCAAAATTTCCTGCATTGCCACACCACAACAAAACATGGTGCACAGACTGAGTCATTGTTGACACATACTGCTTTGCTGATCTGCAGCTCCTGATTAGTACGTGCAGGCCATTTTACCAACCTTACCTACTTTACTTGCATTGTTGCATTGTTACAGCCAGAAATCTGGAAGTCGTTATTGATGATTAGCTGACCTTCTCAGATCATGTTGCCAACACCACCCAGTCCTGTAGATTCACTCTCTACAATATCAGAAGAATTAGACCATTAAATTACAGGGAAGACAAACGGAACCTCGTACGGAGGGAGTAAGGTCTTTCTATGACTGGAAGCTCATAGAAAACCTGTTGCTTTGGTCTTTGTTAACACCTGCTTGCACCACCTGCTGGTGAGTGACTAACAGCAGACAGAGATTTTGCATTGATGCTCTGCTGCTTTTCCTGTGTGCCCAGATAAACTCTGCTGAATATTCCGGCAAATTTGAGACACACTGAATTTTTGGAAACAAATTTAAGGGAAATTAAATGCGCCGAAAATTGCCTGGCAAATTTTATCAGTGGTGTTTTTAGACAAACTGAATGAAATTAACTTCATAAGGATAAGGTTTTTCAGCTGAAATATACACAGAGTTTAAATATACAACCATGAAAATATACAATGCATTAAAATGCAAGCACTGTTTATGTGGTGCCTTGTTTTCAATTTGTGCAATTCATCATGTTTTACGAACTACGTTTCCCTTCGCTGTTTTGTTACTCAATCTGTTTTGGATATCCTTTGTTGTCTCTGTTTGCCTGTGTTTTGACCCGTGTCTGCCGATTTTTTTACATAATAAACCGCTGTGAAAACATGGCATATGGATCCCCCGTGTTTGTCTCTTCGTTACAATATGCATAGTCAGATTCTCAGGTTGTCATGCAATCCATATACATGTTCACTTGCTCTTGCTTACAGTTTTTGTCTATTGCTTATATAATCTTTGCAAAATTTGGCTCATTATGTCACAACTCTACACACAAGCCAATCAGACATAACACTTGGAGATTAAAAACTCCACATCTATGCCAAAATTATACACTGCAATCAAAACTTAACACTCCTTTCTAAAAATGAAATTCTTGCAACAAAACCAAACACACTGATTTGCTTTACATAAAATACTGCAGTCTTTCTATTTGTTATTTGCTCTGACTCAAAATTCAAAAGTAGAATTTTTTGCAGTAATCAAACAAATTTTTACAAAAAACAAACAAATTATCACAAATCATCAAGTTTAGTAACAAAACAAAAGTAAAAAACAAAATTACTGGATAAAATGCTATTGGGGGGAAAACATACTTGTTTTGTGTTTGCATATGTTGACTGGCTGCTCCCTCTGCTTCCTGTATCCTGTTGCATTTCCTTTTGCATCACTTTCTCTTTGGAACTATAAATAGACATGTGCTCACCTTTGTATTTTGTGAAGTATTGCCAGTGACTCGTCCTGCCTTACCAAGCCTTGCTATTCCTGTTCTGCCATTTTGTGTATGATTTGCCTGTTTTGTGGATTACTGTCATCAAAATGAGGCTTCATGAACCAATGCGGCTTTCCAGCCCAAAGGTTCACCAAAAGGTTCATTACTCGAAGCCTCATTGAATTGTTCTCACTAGGGACACCTGTTGTGCAAAGGAATATATGATAGACAAATCAATTAATCCTGAGAGAGAATCCTGGAATGCCTATGTATGAAATAAAATATTTTTGCCACTCTGTCTTAATGAACAAAAGTGTGCGTTTGCATGGGAATATTATTAAGTGTTATGATGACAATGAAAACTCAAAAATATCAAATCAAATATAAAATTAAATTAGAAATATTCTACTGAAACTGAGTGCAAGAGTGCTGAGTGAGCAAGAGTGCTTGTGGAACTGGGAGTGAAATGTACACTGCAACAGCACAGTGTGGGGAAAGGGACAAACATAACTTTTGGATCTTATTTAGAAAAGGAAGCTAAAATCAGACAAAGTGCAGCGAGGTTCGAACCCTCTTTATGCGAAGCGATACTCGAAACGTCTCACAGAATCCGAGGCCTCGTTTGTCATCAGTCACATGATTCTTACGCAAACAGATGCGTTTGATTTGAAAGCGCGGCTACAGACGGTGACCAACAAGAGTAGCAGCTTACAGTTGGGGGCGGGGCTGAAAATGGAGCCGTCAAGTCAGAAAGTGCTTTCAAATTCATGCAGCGCTGCACAGACCGATCTGACTTGAAGCAGTGCATGCCGGTTAGAAATTGTGTCCGACTTGAACCGGCGCTGACGGCATGTGACTGTCACGTGTCAGTGGCAGTTTTATTTTCTGTATATTAATATAAACAGGGCCAAGGGTGGTGATGACATCCTGCACAGGTAGAACACAGGTTATTAGGACAACATGCCAACACTTGTCATTATTTTACATGATCTAATACGCACCTCAGCTTGTTGCTTGGGAAGCCTGAAATGACTCTGAAATTCTGTGGGACTGTATAGAGGGGCAACCTGCTCCACAAAATGTAGTATTTTTTGACCCAATATACGTAACAGAAACATTAATTGTACTTGCTATGTATATATCTCCCTTCTGAAAAAAGCTATTTATTGATTACAGAAGCCAAATATTAACACCACTTAAAAACACTGTAAAATTTCGGATCAGGTAGTATAAAATTTAAAATTAAATTATTTATACAAGCACATAAGCTGTTTATAAAAACAACACTAATTACATTGAACATTTACTCACCTTCGTTGCTCATTGTGCTCAATTTCATATAACAATAATGGCATTTCTAAAGCTTCCAGTTCGTCTGCAATAAAACAAGCAAACACCACGTGATCTGCCGTGACTGATGTAGATGCAGCAAACTGCGAGAGGCCCGAAGTGTCCAACTTGACGGCTCCGTTTTCAGCTCCCGACTGTAAGCGGCTACTCTCGTTGATTGCCGTCTTAGCCGCGCTTTCAAATCGAACGCACCTAATTTCTTACCAGCACGCACTGCTTCAAGTCAAACGCACCTAGCGATACAAGCCTCTAAGCGGAGCTTCATCTTACACGCCCCCCCCTTTTTTCGACACAGGCTCCAAAGCCTTGCTTCAAATCTCTCATCACTACTTGTTTTGTCTGCCTGGATTTACTCTGTTTGCCTTTTGTACCTACTGCTGCCTGTTTTTAGATCTGATGATTGCTATCTGTCTGCTTATCGTTTTCGATTTGTTTGCTGCCTGATCTGACCATTGCCCGTTCACGACTCTGTTTTGTGATTTGCTAATGAACTTCTGCATATGGATTCAAACACACCTTCTGCGTCAGCCTCATTACAGTGTTATACAGTTACAGTGTTAGCCTCATTACAGTGTTATACAGTTACAGTGTTAGCCTCATTACAGTGTTATACAGTTACAGTGTTAGCCTCATTACAGTGTTATATGCTACAAGAAGTGTGTAATAGGCAGAAACTGTAAGTAAATGTGACAAAATACGTTTAAAAATTGAGATTTTGGTATGAAAAAAAGACCATACGTTTTGAAATTATGTCTTAGTAAACCTGTACCTTGAATGGCTTTAAAGATATACCCAATTTGAATTATGGTTGTCTACCTTTTTTAGATTGAAAACCTAAAAACCGTGTTTTTTGCCTGTTTCTTGTTGATATCTTTAAAAATCCACTACATTTAAAAGTATAAACTATTAAATTACAGCTAAATTTGACCAAAGACATTTGTACATTTAATGTCACGACTCACATTGCGCTTTGTAATGTCTTCACCCTGTAGGGGTCGTTTGTTTTG
>JBAJNP010006665.1:0-24909 GCA_036877545.1 Yasuhikotakia modesta | reverse complement strand
CACACAGAAAATGATTTTAATTCTCTTGTCCTCTCAGTGTTAAATCTCTCTTACGTTCCGCCTCAAACAACAAAAGAGCAAAGACCTTGCCTAAAATCACCATTTTGACAAGAACGTTCACACTTCCCACCAAAACGCTGCACAAATTACACACATCTGGCCGTGAAAAAACGTCAAATCACGACAGGTTTGTGGCCACGACTTCCCAGAAAGCAGAGGTCAACAAACTCTCATAAGAGACTCCCAAGGACACAAACCTGCCATCAACACACGAGACTTATTTTGTCTGCCCTCTTGTTGTTCTTGGTTATCTGAAAATGGCACGTTGCTGGTAAACATAGGGATCGTTCTGGTGGTTTTAATTGCTCTGTGTACATGACACCAGTATAGAAAATCCATGTGCTGTCCCGGGTCTCTCTGAGATTGATGCAGCCTTCATGCCTGTAGGGCAAACTGAGTGAGATTCTGATCAATGGGAGGAGACAGTACAAACCACTATGCCAGTCAAGCGTGGAATTACAAAGTGTGGATGCCAAGCCTCTGGCATTTCTTCAAATATTACTAAAGACTGGCTAACTCGACATCTGCATTTATCTAAGTGCCAATGAGTTGTATAATAAAGCTGTGTAGAAATTCAAGCCTCTTCCCTCCATGCTTGTAACAAATCTGTCCTGTTAATATTTCAATCTTAGTTTTTTGAAGCAAGCAAAAGGAGAGACGTTTCGCCAAACAACCACAGCCAGCAAAACAAGTCAAGCCTAACAAGTCTTACTTACAGCTACCAAGAAGTTTTACACAAAAACACACCGTCTTTAAAGATATAAGATCGACTTGAGGTCTTGTCCTTTATTGTATCTCGCAAACAGTTACACGCAGATATAAACAAACGCGAGCGTGTCTCGTGGAAAACCACCGATCACAAATGTCCTCGTGCCAACAATTCATTGCGAATATTTACTTTTACGCAGATTTTAAAAGGGTTTGATCACTACAAGTAAATAAATAGGGTTGATCTAACTTAATACCCGTCTGTCGAAACGCCACCGTCTGAAGTAAACAATGCAGCAACTCGTACAACGTCTCGTTGCGTTAATGCAAACGTGCGCGTTACCACTCACGACACGGTAACTCAAGGACATTGTAACGCGTGGATCAGATCAGTGTGTGTTTGTCTGGTTACCCTGTAAAACAACCAAACCTCTGGTCGAGTTGACGCTCAACTACCTCCCAGCAAATCGCTCATTGTTCTCCGTCAAAACTCACCCTTTCTCCCGAAAGAAAAGCTGTCAAGCCGAGGGTTAATATCATCCAAAGGTTCCTCATAATTCCTTAGTGTGATGTGCGCCTGCAGTTGAATACGCGGAAAATATCGTCCCCCAGTCTGTTCCCACTTTTGGAGAAACTCTTATTCAGCTCCCCCCTCTCTCTCTCTCTCTCTCTCTCTCTTGCTCGCTCGACCGCGCTCCAATCTCTCTCTCTCTCTCGCAGGACTCAAATCCCACCGGATACGTGTTGCTTTTCCCTCGCGGATCCTTCTTTTAAACAGGTAATTTTCGACACTTCTGGCACTGAAGCTGAGGTCGTGCTGCTCTCGTTTCACGTGAATTTAACGGGACTTCTCGGCTAGGTGTCTCAAGCGAAGCTCTGCCGTCGGGCCACCAGCAGGACTGAAGGAAAATACGGGTCAACCAGAGGGAGAGCTTGAGCAATGATTGACAGATAGCGCGACCATATGGGCGCATGACCCGAGAGACATTTGTTTCCTATTATTATCGTCTACATTGTTATTCTTATTATATTAAAGCTTTTTAAATGTAGTTTTTTATCCGTGCAGGGTTGGATTGATGTGAACATTTATGATAACTATGATAGATTTTATTTTTTTAGTAAGTTATGACTTATTTATCGTTATTTCATTGACCCTATGTAAAGCACTTTGACATAACGCCGTCTGTGGAATGACCCATGCAAATAAAATGACTTATGTTGTGTGGCATAATTCATAAACAACAAAACACGCATTTACTTGCTTTTTCTGCATTTCTTTACGTATCTGCCTTCAAAAAATTACATGTTGGTGATTCTTTAGTATGTCTATAACCGTAAACTTACCTGCAGAATTATTTTGCTTTACCCTATGCAATGTCTCCCCCTAATGGACAACTATAGTAACAATGCGTTTTTCATTTATTGACCACAATCTGGGCTTGTGTGTTTTGTGAAACTACAATGCATATGTAAAGCATTATGAAAGAGTAAATTGTTTGGGTGCATTTGGACTGTGATCTTAAGTACTGTCAGAGGTAACCAATGAACCCACTCACACAAACACGTGCTGACACACATTTCAGCAGCACTTCCTCTTGGTTTACAGACACAGATTATTGCCAGTACCGCCCTAGATTACCCTGCTAGTTAAGGTGATGGTAAAGTCCCATCTGGCAGACCCCTGGGGCCTCTTTTGCTCTTAGCTTTAATTAAAACACACACACACACACACACACACGTAACATACATATAAAACATATAGGTGAAACTGATATAGGTTTATTTAACTAGAAAGGTAGTTTAATGTGTCTATAGCTGTACACCTCACAAAATGTACAACTTCATACAACTTGCTTCGTCGCAATATTGTAAAGTGGCACCTAGTGGAAAATGTTTCAATTTCTCATTAACATCTAAGTCACAGCACACAGTAAAATAAATGATTGAAAGGAAAGAAAATAATAAAAACTAAACGAACAATAACACGATTTAAAACACAATGTAGTTGAAATAATTTTTATTTAACCACATTAACACACATGTATGTGGGTGAATTATTGTGTGTCTGAGGTCACCACCTCAGTGTTCGCTCTGGAAACTATGTCTTCTCGGCTAGATGGGCTGATGATTTGATGAGTATGTGCTTCTTCCTCATCCTCTGTGTCTTCCTCACTCTGGCCTCCCTGAAGCTTCAGGCTCTCGGAACTGAATTGGCTCAAAGGCTTTCCAAGAATTCCAAAGCTGGACAGAGAAAAGCTGATTTAGGACTGACAGACTAGAGACAAAAACTGAGAAAAAAGACAGCAAGAAAATAACAGAGAGAAACTGCAAAGTACTTTTAAATAATTCCACCACAAACTCTTATGCGTTACCCAAGTGATGTTAGCTGCCGGTTTAGCTCCTCCATTAAAGCCTCTGAGTTACAATCTTCAGTTGAACGTTTCAAACCCTGTTTAAGACATCTGAGGTTCCCAAACAGGTGAGGGGCTTTTTCTTGTGGAGTGGGCACCAAAGAGGACATCAGAGTTGAATGCTGGGTTAAGATACTGTTCAGGGCCGGGCGCCTGGTAGACTTCCTGGGTCAAAGGTCAGGAGACAGAGTGAGAGTGTGAAAGATGGCCTTGTAAAAGCATGAGGTGCTATACTTTCATATTGCAGTTGGTCAGAAGAAACTTCACAAACTTTAAAACTATATCCTCTAAAATGAATATAGTGTTATACAATACTGTAGTATTGTAACAACTGTAATATGTCATCTAAATACAATTCTTATGAAATTAATATTAAGTTTAGCACACGATTTGCTGACCTGTCATTCAGTTCTGCTCGTCTAGGGTTCCTAACCCCAGACTGACCCTCATTTTGAGAGCTCTCATGATCTTCTCGTCTCTCATCAGATTCCTCCAATTGAGTCCTCAGGGCGGGGTTAATCGTGCCTAAGCGGAACAAGCGGCCAATCTCGTACTCGATTCCCTTCAGGTCCCGCCTCTCAAAGGTCACCCATGCAGCATAGCAACAAAAGCTGAGGAGACACTGAGGTACAGAAAACACACACTCATCTTGCGATGGGCGAGACATGACATTTTTGGTGGCAGGTGGTGCCTGCTAAGCTTTCCAAATATAGGAATGTAATATTATCTATACTATATCTATATTATCTATATATTATCATACTGTAGATAGAGACTGGGGCAAGTTGTCAAACTTATTCTTCTAAATAAAAATTTTGGCAGGTATATTTTTGAGGTACATTTTACAAAATTGTTAAAAACCAACATATTAAAAACACTCCTAATAAAAACAAACATTTATAATATTGAACTTTTGACTCAAAACCTTACAGTTACTGGATTAACTACCCCAGTCTCTCTGATCTATAAATTATGATCTATAATGTTTCAGAGCGTAGATGTTTAGGTATAGTTTTAAATTTTATTTTATAAATCGCATATGTTCACATTAGTCAAACGATCCGCACAAACCTCATCCAGTTGTATGTCACGGTAAATGGACGACAAGCCGCTCCTGTTTACATAAATCAGGCCTATTATTTCCTCAAACATGTACCAGTTCTTCTTACCTCAGCAGAGATGCACATAAATTTAAAGGCCTCTAATAGGCACAGCATTCATAGCTGCTCCGACCTGAGACTGGCCATCCGGTGCTTTTCAAACAAGCCACATGGCCCTGTCCCCAGCAGCAGTGTGGAGTACCGGAGGGCAAGCTGCTGTTGTGCCAGTTCAAACTTAGCACATGTTTCTGCCTTTATCTGTTTTTCCACTGGACTCTCCTCTCTGGAATAGCAAGAAGGGAGAGTTACATTATAACTACTGCTAACCTTTTATCATGTTATACTTTAACATGTAACTTAATTTCTGCCCAGATCTAAACACTAACTCACATCATAAGGGACTTCGGCCTTTCCTCAAGAGCTCTCTTTTCAAAGTAGCAAGAAAAGTAAAGCAGAACACAGGCAAGAAACTCATCCAGCTCTTTGCTCCTGTAAATATTAAGGATAAATTAGAATCATATTTAGATCTGACAAGGCCAGTCCAATTGCAAGTACCAAGCAGACCATATAATTTCTACACAATAAAGAAATAAAATAAATGGTTGGTTAAAAGCAAAATCTTACTTTAGTAGAGACAGAAAACACAGCGGTATGGGAAATTCATCCTTTTCTAACAAAGAAACCGCTGCCACTGTAACACATTAAAAGTGACCTTAAAGAAAAAACCTTGATTGTTCATTTATGTTTTCATTATGCAGCAAAGTAAGAGTCACTTAGGACCTACATTTAACATCTTGGATTGTGACATGTGTCTTTTGTGAGAGGTTTATTGAGTTCTTGAAGGCATCCAATTGAGCCGGTCTGGCAGTGTTCCTTAGAAAAATGAAACTGAGTAAATCAATTGTTCAGAATAATACATCAAAGTCTTCTATAATGACCACCATGCCAGGCGAATGAAGTTATTACGCCATAAATATTTCCTGATGTCAGACATCCTTATGGAAAACCCTGAACACATAGACAACCTCTGCCACTTCTGTAGATGTTTTCTGAACTGTTCTTGGTAAGTCGATGTCTCCGCCGTTTGTTTCTTCTCTTTAACTTCCACCGGCGTTTCGAAACTGCAAATAAGGAAACTGACTTAAGTTATTGGTTTCAAATAAAACAGCTTGAATAATGAATCCTTGTAGCAGCACGAAAAACTAACAAGCAAAAGCCAACCGTGTAGCCAGTGATCTTTACACTGAAAAGTTATTCACCTAGTAAACTCCAGACTTTGTTTTTCGTCATTCCAGTCCCACCGTCCAGACGGAACCATAATTAATTCAACTGGGAAAAACAGGCCTAATTTCCTAAATTAAAAACACGACCTGTTTTTGGGAAACTATTGCCTGTCGTAAAACTGCTGCTCTGTTTACGTTCCTCGGGTACGTCGCGCGTCCCTCGTATCTTAGCAACAGCCAATCACAGGAGGTTGCACGTCGCTTTAGCGCACTCATTCATTTTTTTAATTTAATATTTTATTGTTCAATAACTTGTACATAGACGACACAACCAATATAGTTAAAAAAAACAAACAGAACCAGGGAGAGAAAATGTATGACAGTTTTACGTATGACGTAGTTTGCATGCCACGCCCACTCACGCCAGTCCTTCATATTCAGAGTTTAGTAGGAAGTTAAAGTCGCGCTGCCTATTGCATTGATAAGGTAAACTAACAGATTTTAACTCTTAACTAAGTATTTAAAGCGATTATGGCATATTTTTAAATGTACATTGCGTTATGTTTTGGTTAGTAATGCTTTTTGAAAGACTAGAGAGCTGATGTTTAACCTAAAGGGATTTAGATCATTGTTTAAATCATTGTTTGCCTATTTTTTTTATGTGATCCTATTAGTAATAATACGTTTTTACGTGATCTTATTAGTTATAATAATGTAAGTCTACGAGTTTATGAATTCCAACGTGAAGCTGTGATCCATCGTTTGCATAAATCGCAGACTCACAGAAATAACACAGATGCCAAAACGTGATTTGTCACGATGACTATGCAAATGTTTGACACGCAACTGTTTAACTGAATACTTTTAGTGTATTTTTCCCTACCAGAAAAGTGTCCCTTGTTTTGACCTCTATTAAATGTTGTCCCAGGACCTGTACAGGGGACACAGTAGGACCCTCTCTGGTTTATTATCACATTTTTTTGCTTGTTTCATTATTTGCTGTTTCTGACAATCATTGTGTGGTTAACACTTATTTTACTGGTTGTAATGAATACATTTTTTATGTTTTCATTAGTGTAATAATCTAGAGACAAAAGACAAATCAATGTCTGCCCAGGCAAACAGAGTGATGGCTTTGTCCGAGTGGGAGGGCAATTGGCAGGAAGGAAAAATTGCTTTTCACCAGCCTTGCGTGCACAAGTAAAAACAAACCACACTTTGTTTTTAGCACAGTAGTAATCATGCATATTAACACATTTCATATGCATTCACACTGAGACATAGATCTGTTGTCACTTCATTATTCAGAGACCATCCTGT
Organism: Yasuhikotakia modesta; assembly: GCA_036877545.1. Classification (NCBI taxonomy): domain Eukaryota; kingdom Metazoa; phylum Chordata; class Actinopteri; order Cypriniformes; family Botiidae; genus Yasuhikotakia; species Yasuhikotakia modesta. The sequence continues at coordinate 18,087 of JBAJNP010006665.1, read as the reverse complement.
GTCACTTACGAATGAATAACGCTGAATTTTAAATGATCCATTCATGTGTAAATCCGTACAGTGTTATTAACTGTGTGTTATCTGAATTTCTCATGATTCTGTGTTATTTATTTTTGTTGTTAGGTTGCTGAAAAACAACTTGGACAAAATTGTATGTGAACGAAAAAGTGTTCGCTTCTTCTTTCCACTGTGTGGTAAAGCGGTAGATATGAAATGGTATGAGCGCTGAAATCCATTTTAACCAAGAAGATTAAAGCTTTTCCTAGCATATCCCAAATTGTTCATCCTTTTTTTCCTAGGCTGGCTGATATGGGTCACACAGTGGTTGGAGTTGAAATTGCAGAAAAAGGAATTAAACAGTTTTTTAAAGAGCAAAGTCTTCAATACAGTGAAGAACCAGTAAAAGAAATTCCTGGAGCAAAGGTTTTCAAGGTAGACAAAAGTTTCCCTTTGTCACACACAGTACAGTACCATGCTAAAGGTTTAGCGTAGCACAAATCAGTCATATAGGTAGCCAGATGCTATTATAGTAGCCATACCTCATGAAATGAGCGGCTAAACAATTGCACTATTGATATGACATTTTGTCTCGTCGCTTGAAAAGTGAAAACTCCGATGAGTACAAACAAAAGTAGCCCTGCCACCGCATGAAGGTCACAACATTTCAGCTGTGTTAAACTGAAACGGACAGCCTGTGTGAGTTACAGGCCACGCCCACTCAGCTAATGCATTTCCCTTGCTTTCAGAGTGCGGATGGGAAGATTTCCATCTATCAGTGTGATATGTACAAGTTCTCCAGGTGCGTGTTTCACCTTCTAACTTCAGATGATAAAACGTGCCTCGTGAAGCCGTTTAAATGCTCTCTCTTCCTCACTGAGTCTTTGTCCATTTGCAGTGCAATTGCAGGAAAGTTTGGAGCAATATGGGATAGAGCAGCACTGGTGGCTATAAATCCGTGTGACAGGCAAAAGTAAGTGGGCAGTATATACTTTACTTAATACATAAGTAAAATATATACTGTTACATTTGCTATATGGATCTCCTACATCAATTCTGATTGGTCAATTGCAGCATTCTGTGGTCAGACAGTTACATTCAAGTGACTGTTAAGATAATTTTAACTCTAATTTACATTTCATGGTCATTTATTTGTTTTGTAGCCAAATAGTACATGGAAAGTACAGCCTGTAATATATATGCATTATTGCATGATAAAGCTTGACAGGGTGGTCATATTGTATTATATAATGTGCATAGTTAATCTGTATTTACATACATATCTTCACTCTCAAGGTATGCCACGCTCCTCATGTCATTAATGGACAGTGACTGCAGATATTTTGTGGATACTCTAGAATATAACCCTGAGCTGCTTAAAGGTAACTTTAGAAGAAAAAGCCCAATATAAATTGGACATTATTTTCCTAATGAAGAAAATAGTCTAATGTCTAATGAAGTCTAGTTTTTGATCATTTTTGTTGCCATTTGTATTGCAGGTCCACCATTTGTGGTCTCAGAGGAAGATCTAAAAAATATATTTGGTGAGAGTCTTTAGAAATGCTTTAAAATACCTAAATGACTATGAATTATTGTTTAATTTAAATGCTAAATCTAGATGCAATATTTTCCTGTAGTACAAGACGCTAGTGTTTTGTTGATTTGCCAGTGGTTTATAAAGATTTGTGCCTAAATATTTTAATTTATTAGTAGTTCATGTAATTAAAAAATAAAAGATTATCTCTTCTTCCAGGAGGGGGCTGTGACATTGAGTTGTTTCAGTCTGAGTCTGCGGATGGCTTTGAGGAAACATTCAAGGAATGGGGATTAGATTCATTGACTGAGAAACTGTATCTTTTGACTCTGAAGACACAATGATTAATGAATTATCATTTAATTCAATGCTGAGTGGCTGCTATAGACCCATCACCTCGTTTTCATTTCGGTTATAGAACAATATTAAATCCACTATAATAATTCAAACTACTAAATTAAACTAAACTAGATAAACAAAGGGCAGAGATTACCTATTTTTCTATTTGATTGTGCTAAAACCTGAAGAAAATGTGAAGTATTTTAATAAATTCTAGTGATTTTATTTAAATGTTGTGTTGTTTTTATGACAAGAGACATTGTTACCTGCAGTGCTCGTACATATAGTATAATAATATAGTGGATATAGTTCCTGATTCTACCACAAGAGGGCAGTAGATAAAAAGCCAAGATTGTACCACATGGCAATAGACAACCGTGTCTGTTTTTAACCAATTACTATAGTTGTACATTATTATAACTAGTTAAATAACATCTTGAATATTTTCCTTATAATTTACAATAAAGTTAAATTAAAAATTAAATGTTTTTAAATTATAACCATTTAATTGTAAAAGGTTATAAACGGAGGGTCCTCTGTTCTGCACGACCTTTATCATTGTTTTAAGCCAACAGCTAAAACTGCACCTGATAACTACATGGAGAAGTGTGTTACCACATTGTGTGACATTATTGTTTTGTAATTGTTTGTTTATTTACGTTAACTTGGAGTGGTTGTTTATAGCTCGTCCTGTGGTCGGCTGAGCGCATGTGACGCTGCGGTTTGCGACCTCCGCTGACAGTGACGCTCACCGCTGGCCAGATGTGCGTCTGTTTACTTTAAATATAGCTCGTGCGACGGCACCCCGAGTCCCAGAGCCAATCAGAAACGCCGGGGGCGGGGTCGACTGGGATATTGTGGATGCGAGAAAATGAACAATGTAAATCCATACGCGTTTGTTTTCATAAGCCACGGACGTTTATTGTATTTTTGTAATATTGTGTAAATGTAAAGATGGAGGATTTGTAATCGGCGGGGGTTTTATTCGCGGTCCGGGTGCGATTGAAGGCGATTTGGGGAGCGCACCATTGAGCGCTCCGCTAAGTTCAGGGTGAGGTACTGCCATACAGACTATATGTGCATCTGCGCTGTAGTCAAAATTGTACTTGTTTATTATTATCGTAATATCGTATTGATCGCGAACACATCGATACCGGAGACCTTCAACTTCAAATCTGCGACCGATCACAGCCCACCCCAAGGGCACCGGCTGCGACCATTGTTTCCTTGTCATATTTCATACCCAAGAACACAGCCTCTTTTATCCGGGCACGGACGGCTCCCATCCAGCAGCTCACTAAAATATTAACGGGTTTCGGTTCGGCTAATGTCCGTGTATATGGACGCCGGTCTTTTCTCTCCATTCATCCAAACGATCCGACGCGCAATTAAGGTAAGAAGCGACATTATTACCGCGGCGGCGATTTTCTCATAACGACCCATTAAAGGAGATCGATAAGTGAGCGCAGATTCATGCAAATGACCCTCGAGATAATAAAAGACTGGATGCAATATTAATATTTGCACAAATCTGCCTTTATTATTACTGAGTGGGAAGAGAGGGAGTGACGGAGAGGCACGCGGGAGGAGGTGCGCGCGCGCGCTCGCGCTCGCCGCGCTGTAACTCAATCAGGTTGTGGAGCTGGTAAAGCGAGAAGACGCGCGCGCTTCAGAGGCGAAGAGGAGGAGGAGGAGGAGAGACAGTGTTTGAACACAGTGGAGGTGTCTACGGAGCGCTTCAGGGCTGGACTGTGTGGCACGGGTGTTATTGCATCGCGTAATATTGTGCTACTGAAAACCAGCAGGGCCATTGCATAGAGAGAGAGAAGGAGAGAGAGGAGGACGCGTTCAGTATCGACAGATGAGGATGCGGCCATACTGAGGGACCAGCGTAATAACAATAACAGGTAACGCACTTAATCTGACCTTTACGCATGATAGCACGACACAGCAAGCGAGAGAAAACTCATAAATGTCACTGAATTTAAGTGACTTTTGCAAGTGGTTTGTATTACAAGCATTAAAGTGCCATAATCTGGCGAATATCTGACTTATTTTGTTATTATAATTTACATACGTACTACAAAAACAATGACAAATAGTGGCGATTTTTAAACGACTTATTTAAAATGCTGTATTATTTACTGTGTATAAACGGATCACTGGAAACAGACGTATTAAGCGTGTAAAAGCCTATAGCAGGGACTGCAAATAAGAGACGTCTCGCATCACACCACAGGTGTATCAACCACCGGTGCATTTTAATATTGATACTATTAATACTGATGGTCTCTTCAATTAGATCCCAAGACGCCAAGTGGTCAACATGTGTCAAAAGCATAACTGGTTTGTGCAGGACCAGTTACCCAAGCTGAGGTGTTTTTTAATTCACTGTTATTTTCCTGTGCAAAACCGCACAGATAATTCACCAGCTACTGGAAACTGGAAAATAAACGTACTGCTGGCTTTGGTATCTAAACAGATTTCTCCTTTTAACATTTGATTTCTGAGCTGTTATGAGAGCACCACGTGAAATGAATGAAGCGTCCACCCCTGCGGTGGAGTTGAAAGGGAAATTTGGGGGGGGGGGACGGAAAAATGGCTGGAATCTCAACCCTTTTCACAGGCTCACGTAACTCATTCCATAGCATCGTGTAACATAATGTATATGACTTCATTAGGGCCGTAGAAAGGTAACAGAATGAAAAGCCAGGCTTTGTGGCACCGTTTTTTATCAGGTCTGCGACATTTAAAGCAGCTGAGATTTCCAGCTGTTTTAAATATGCACTGCATCCCTACAGTTATGACTACTGCATTTGATAGTCCCTATTGTCCCGACCCGTTCTGTTTGTTACAATAATTAGCTTTTCTGGCATGTGTGCCGAGGACATATTTAGATTAATCAAGCCTGCTGGTAATTATTGTTGTCCAGTAATTAAAACATGAACGTAGCAGGGGGCTGTTCCAGAAGATGTAACCATCTTAATAACATTTTTGCATGTCGCAAAACAACTTTTTCTGCCCTGGTTTTTCCCTAATCTTCATTTTCAGATTTTCCTTTTGGAGAGAGATTACCCCAAAACACCATGTATGTCCTAAAGAAGATTTGATTTAGATTTTTAATAAACATCCTCCGCACTAAAATTACACTTACATTAGTCATTTCAGTCTGTGTTTTCTCAAATGTTCATCTGACTGCAGGCCAGATTGATGTCCCAGCAGGCTTGACCACAAGCTCAGCATGGGTCAGTCTCAGCACCACAAACATGCAGCAGAACTAGGCTGGGTCGTTGGCTTCAGCCCTGCTGTCGCTCTCACTTGACCTGTAATGACAGAGTTTCGTGTTTAATTTTAACTCCGTCTCACCCACCTCACCGCACCGCATTTGTATTTCTCTAGCATCGGTTGCCACTAGCATTTTTTTACACGTATGGCTCAAGGCAGCTGTAGCTAAACTAAGGTGGAAATCACAGAGCATCGCTGCATCTTCTGAAGACCTACTGTATGGTCCAAATGTACAGTATATTATGTACTTACACTCCTAAAAATAAAGAACCTTAAAAGGTTCTTCACAGCGAAGCCATAGAAGAACCTTTTTTGGTTCCCCAGAGAACCATGTAGTCAAAGGTTCTTAAAAGAACCATTTCTTTCTTACCTTTAGAGTCTAAGGAATCTTTCTCCACTACAAAGAAGGTTTTGTGAAACAGAAAGGTTCTGTGTTAAAGGTTCTTTATGGAACCATACAGCCAAAATGGCCTTTCTATGGCATCATAAAGAACCTTTTAACAGCAAACACATTTAACTGCTCACATCAATCTGCATTAATACTGTTAGTCACATCCCAGGTGAGATTTAAGGTTTAAGTTGTGGTAAAGGACTTGCTACACAAGTATACACACACAATAGAGACTTATTAACTAGAGCGTTTACGAGCAAAACACTTAACACTGTGTTGTTGCTTAGAAGAATTTAACCCTATAAGCATTGTACTGTAAGTTGCTTTGGTTACAGCAATTGCTTTGCAATTGTTAACATTACATGCAATGAAAAATCACTGGGAAAAATCACAATGAAAAATGGGATCTTATTAACATCCCAACAATCTTACCACTGGCTCCGCCCACATCATCAGACTGACAATCAGAAAGTACATTTTCAGGTTTCGATTACAGATTTTAAGGGCACATGAATTAAAAAAAAATTATAAACAACACTGCAAAATATCAAAAACATACATTCATTTTATTTTTTTCCTGGTGACTGGTGAATATAGCCTTTAAAATACAGAAATTAGACACTTCACATTGGAAATAAAAATGTATAGATAGAAAAATGGTAATAGATATAATAATTTCTAAAAGGATAAAGTGTTCTCCGAGAAGGCTTTTAGTGTGGTTCTGATCCGTTCGCCAGAGAAGGAGATGGGCCAGGGGAGATAAGCCAGTATCCAGCTGTCACACACTCATCATGTGAAAAACACTCAGGCTGTAGCGGTCTGGGCAGTAGACATGACACAGGAAACAAACTCCCCATGCCTACAACTGCTGCCTCTTAGCCGTGTCCACCTGCTCACTGTCCTTCTCTACACAGACAATGTTTGGCCAAACGGATGAGGAAGCACTCACTTTAACCTCAGTTTTTCCTTCACACGGGGACTTGGCAAAGTGGGAACCGCTTGTTTCGGAAAAGCTAATGAAGTGTCTGGAAGACGTATCGCTCGGAGTTTCAAAGGCTGTGTTCACTTATTCAGCTGTTTCCTGTCACGTTGATTGAGCAATATGCCATCACATCGCGATCTCATTACACCGCCTCCAGCTTGTTTCTAGACCTACCTCGTTGTGATATATCGCGCAGAAAGAGTGAGAACAACTTACAGCGTCAGGGAGAAAAGCAATAGTACGCTTGAATGAGAAAAATAAAAAGTAATTGCAATAGAAAGCAACAGAAAAACTGGAATGAAGAAGGGAAAGAGGGAGAAATGTCCCTCAGGGCCCGAAACGAGCGATCACACCCTGTGTGAGGATCCAGGCTCCTGTCAGCTGGGTTTTGGGTTAGGGGAGTAACAGAATTTGCAATGCTGTTATGTAATCAGAATTTAAGAAATGGAAACATTAAGAAATGACACAGATTGCTGTTAATGGAATATGGATTAGGTTACAGATGACAGTTTTTGTAAGTAGCATTATACGTACATTGCTGTGAAACACATTTTAAAAGAACTAAAGGAAAATTTTGTTGCTCCAACGTTGCTCTTTTAAAGCTCAGGAGATTTGATGGATCTCATCTGTTTGATTTAACAGTAAACAGTGTTTCAGAATTGCAAAGGAAAAATTACTTAAGAGAAATATGAACAAAGATATGAGACAATTATTAAAATTAGATGAGACTGTAAATTGCTTACCTACAATACTTTGGATCTGGGAAAATCTGGTGACAGTGTTTGGGTTCATATGAAATCTTCAGTAATCCTCTTGACCTTTGATCACAGACCTGAAAAATATAAATTTAGTTTGAGACGTTGTTGAGATCTCTTCTGAAACTCTAATGGAGACCTTTGTGAGACATCTGGGTCCTTTACCAAGCAGACATATCTGAGCAAAAGTTTCAATTTACTCTCCATACAATCTAACTGCTGTTTGGAGAAACAATTGAGACATTACAGAGACGTCATCTGTCATTTTTCTTGTGTATGGAAACACTGCCGGCTTAGCTGCTGGGTTAGTCACATCTAAAAATGTCCTAAATTTGCATCGTCCCATATTCAGGTGGGATTCTGACAGTCTCAGCTGAACAGAGTACCGGTGCCACAGGAAATCTTACCTGCAGTTTATTTGCAAGGAAAATTTGAGATTAACTTTACCTGTAAGGCAAAAAAAGACAAACGAAAAAAGACAGACGAGAAATCAATGTCCTAACTAAGGGACTCATGCATTAATAATAAGCAGATTGTAATGGAATCTTCCGCATCTGTTTCCTGACAAATATGTGCCTGGCCTGCAGTGTTTAGACGAGAAGAGTTTCAGCATGAAAAACAACATGAGCACAGAGCTTTAATACATTTGTGTGATTTCACACATGTATGGACATGAATAACACACACACGCACGCAAGCATATTTTGTAATACACGCTGTATTTATTTAAAGTTATATATTCTGTAGGCCTGTATGTTACAGACTGGCATTTATAGAATCTGATATCTATGTGCTGTATTATTTGTACTGCAAAACACTAATAACTGGCCATTTTCATAAAGAATTTAAAGAATCACACATGGAAAAAATTATGAGTTTAATCCCATAAAATGTATATTATGTCCTCATGCAAATTATACACAAATATTTGATCCTGTACACAGACTGAATCCTGTTCAAGGTAAAATAACAAAGCATTCAGCTTTAAATCTGAAATTTTTAATGCTGACCTCCAGCAGAAAAATATGCTGCTTTAAATAGAGCTCTGCATTTTAACACACAGTAATTATTGTCATGAAACATGCCCTGATATGCATACATAATAAATCCATTTACACTCATGTAAAGCTTTAGTCTGGATTGCACAAGGGCAGAAGGCTGTCAGACAGAGGAATGCAGCAGAAATGCACAGGTAGAGAAGAGAAAAAACAGAAGGAGGGCAGGTGAGATCTGAAAGCTGTCTTTGTGCATTGCCTGGCAGTACAAACACTGACCTTCTGTCATAAGACCCACATACATATACACACACACACACATATGCAGACAGGTACACGCTTTGATAAAACTTTTTTCTGGCTAAACTAACAAACAAGAAAGCCACCTCAGTTTCCCACAAGATTAACTGCTGTCAGATTTTAAAAGTCGGTTTATGTTTCCCACTCATTCTTGATTTACGTTTCTTAAAGCCTCCTTATTTCTTTCAAGCCCTTCATCTTTACTTCATCTCCCGCCGTTGAGTTAGAGCTCACAGAAAGCAGATGTTATCTCCTCCCTGCTCATGTTCAGCGCTCGCTCCAGACACTGCACCAGTGTGTGTGTGTGTGAACAAAGCAGAACAGATTCACACCACTTCACTAAATGCACCAATTTTAATCCAAGCATGGCATCATACTGGTGCACACAAAGTCTTTAGTGGCAAAACAAGGGTTGAGCTTGAGATGAGACACTTGATAACATTTGTGGAGGGGTGACCGTGTGATGTGTATTTTTAAATTCTACCTACTGGTTTGTTTAAACTACCCCTATTTAAATCTGTGCGCTGCCCCCTCATATATACTGTACAATGATTGAGCTGTGCAGCTTAATGTGAGGCAGTTGTGTCTGTAACCCTACCCACAATGCTTTGCATTTTTAAATGTATTTTAAGGAGCGTTTGGACATTTATGCCATCTTTAAAAATGTATGAAGGACACTGCATTAGATAAAAATCAAAGCCAGTGCTGTTACTTTTACAATAAAACAACATGAGCATTTCTTTGCCACAAAACAAAACAATAAAATGTTTGTTAGGGTTTAAATGGTAAAACTGTAGCTATACTGTTAATGTTAGAACAAAAGACATTCAGGCTCTTTCTGAGTGTTAGCAGAACTTAGAACTTAGTAGAACATCTCCATTTTAATGTGGTTAAATGCACTTGTGATTGCTCTGCTAGTTTTGAGATATTTTTAGTGTATGCGTGAAGTCAATTGCCTCTCACAAGCTCACTGTGTGAAGTTTAAAGAAAAGATCTCGCAGTATTAGTTTGCAGACAGAAGTTAGTTTGACATTTTGTTACATAATGCAATGACATAATACATTTAAGTGTGGCTTAAGTGTCCAAGCACTTCCTGGGGCTACAGTATATTCAGGCGAGAGCATTTGAGTTGATTATATATGGAAGTCAAATGTTTTGTGTTTTTAACCACAGTTATCTACAAAAAAAATGTACTAAATAGGTTTGCAATGCAATGCATTGTCATCCATGATGCATTGAATGCTTCATCACACGTTTCATGTGTTTGCATGGGTGTTGTTTGAGGATGTGTGTGTGTGTGTGTGTATGCGTGTGCGCCCATGTGCTGCAATAAATGAACAGAAGGCTGTGTAGTGAAGTGTGTTGTTTATGTCTCTCGTAGGGGTGCGATGAGAATCACTGAGCCATGAGCAGAGAGGCACTACAGAGAGAGGAGAAATTGCACTACATCAATTCCACTGGACAACAGCGAAGCGTACATGCATTTATGTTGCATGGGCGTGCCATGCTGTAAACACCAAAACAGCGAGCAAGACAGAGAGAAAGAGCCATTTGCATTTTCCTTTTTCACTAATGGACAAGTGGACATTGGGGCTATGCTGGAGCTTCGGCCCCTGCTGTCCACCCCATCTGCCCCCTGCTGAGGCTCCCGGCCGGGCCCTGGAGCACAGAGGGTGAGAGAGACAGCCTGATGCAGGCACGCAAGAAGTACGTGCTTCTGGGCCTGTGCACGTGCTGCTGGCTGCTGTTGTTTTATTGGGGAGGTTTGCAGGAACGTCTTTTGGGTCTCGTCACCCGCAGGAGGGGGGAAGTGGGACGGCCCTGGCCTGACTGGCTGGATCGGGCCCTGCTCCCCTGCTACACTGACCAGGCCGAACTTCAGATTGGCGGGGGACCGGGTGAGTCGCCCAGGCAACGCCGTCAAGCATGGGCTGGAATTTACAAAGACAGTCACTGCAGAATGGACACCTGTTTTGACTTTGCACGATGTCAAGGTCAAAATGGCTTTCGGGTGTACGTCTATCCGCCAGAGAAGGGAGAAAGAGTGTCAGAAAGTTATCGTAAGATTCTCACCTCAGTCTCTGAATCGCGGTACTACACGTCTGACCCGCGCGAGGCCTGTCTTTTTGTGTTGGGCATCGACACGCTGGACAGGGACCAGCTCTCCACGCAATTCGTGCCCAACGTAGACGAGCGCATCCGAGGATACCCTCTCTGGAACGACGGACGCAACCATGTGATCTTTAACCTTTATTCTGGAACATGGCCCAACTACACTGAGGACCTGGGTTTTAATGTGGGTCAGGCCATCTTGGCTAAAGCTAGCCTGAACACAGAACACTTCAGACCAGGCTTTGACATTTCCATACCTCTGTTCTCTAAAGAACACCCCCAAAAGGGCGGCGAGAGGGGCTGGCTGGTCCGCAACACCGTCCCCCCACGACGGAAATACCTGTTAATGTTTAAAGGCAAACGTTATTTGACAGGCATTGGCTCAGACACTCGCAACGCTTTGCATCATATCCACAATGGCAAGGATATTGTGTCGCTAACAACCTGTCGCCACGGCAAGGACTGGGAGAAACACAAGGACGCCCGCTGTGACCATGACAACCAAGAGTATGAAAGGTAAGTCACATAATTGAGCCAATGGGGAGTTTCGGTGCGCAGTAGCATGAGGAATTATGACCATCATGAGATCAGTTTCAGAGTCTCAATTGAGGTTGTCAGTGACACCCTGAGCAATGAACTTAGGTTCCTGTGTGTTAAATACAAGATGGTGCTATCAGTTACTGCAGGGTGTAAATTACTTATGTAATACATGACAAAGTGTCAAGTGTGAACAACAGTGAAAATGTCCCAACAGCGCCGTCCAAGATGGCATGTCTAACGCATCACAAAAGTAAATGTGTAAATACAAAAAGAGCCTCATTCATGCAGCACAAAGCAGAATAAATTTCTGGGTGATGTTCAATTCAGAGACACAATTTACATGCTTTGTTCTGCTTGTGCTTCCTGAATGAGGCACATTGTGTTTACATTTATAGGCTTGTGGGAGTCAAAACAAAAAACTTTATTTTTCTTCCATTCTAATAGTTGGAATAGAATGGTAACTTTAGATAACAAAACACAGTCACACAAAATGGCTACATGTTAAACATCACATCACCGTAAACATCACATTTTTGTGCGTATGAGCGCAGCTGTTCTGTGGGTCAAAACATGATGATTTTTTGCACATTTTTAAATAATTTTCTAACACTCACATGACTCAATGGAATTAGAGAGATTTGGGTGGAGAGATATAGAAGAAATATGGGAAAGGAAGGGAGGAGAATATACAGGCCCACAGAACCACCACAGAAAATGTGAACTAAATCCACAGTGGGTCTTAAAGGAGCAGGAACGGCCAAGCAGAAACCAGAGAAACAGTCTAGAACCGTTGAACGGTGCTTCAAACTTGTTTGCTTTGGTTTGTGGTGGGGACAGAGTTCCACTCAGCGCTGGATGAATGAGTTCATTTATTCCACACGATGGGTCTGGGGGTCTCTCCTACGCAGGAAGAAAGCTAGCCATACTTGTTAGCAAGAGGGGTGTTAGGTGGTCCGTGGTCCATGTGAGGAAGGAAAACATTTATGAAATGATTTCTTCTACTGGAATGAAAATGATGGCTTGCGTCGTGGAGGTCCAGGCAGGAAAACTGTGTTTAATTTCAATTTAGACTCCACTGGCAGAGACGACAGTAAATGCAGTGGAGACCTGAGGGGGGTGGAGCCAAAATGTCCTAAACTGGAGGGAAAACATAAAGACAACAAGCACCGTTTTAGGTTGTAAGAACATTTCTTTAATGTTTCCAATAAGTAACAAAAATATTTAAAATGTTATAGAAAGTTCTAAGAATGTTCTAAACATTAATTTAAACATAATTGAAACATTTTTATTCAATAACGTTTTTAAAATATTCCACTAATTATAATATACATAATAAAACATTCAACTAATGTTACTGCTAGAACGTTTTTGATACCTTTGAGAAAACGCTAGCCAACGTTCCGTTAGCTGGGTAGTGCCACTTTCTCACCTCTGTGGTGCCATTGGAAAGCTGAGATGCCAGACTGAGGAACGGTTCTTAGAAGGTTCTCTCAGGTTAATGATGGCCAGCATCTGCTACTGCTACAGATTAACCTGAAGGCACACCAGGAACCCAGCTGAAGTCTTGCCCTGGGAGCAGAGAGAAAGGAAACAAGGGATGTTTCAGGAATGAAAGGGGAAAAACTTTTGCGACTGGCCTACATTCATTCACTTTTCAGGGTTCTTATAAGAAAGGGGTGGGGGGGCTTGCATTGTACCAGGAATGTAAATGAGAAAGAGTGAGAGAACTGGTAAGGAGAAAAATAGGGCAAGCTGTTTCAGGACAGTTTTAGGACACACACACACACAGATAGGATTATACCGCAATACTGATTATACTCTCTTCAATACCACCGTAGACTTCTGGGAATGCATTTGAATGTGGTTGTGTGTGTATGTGCGTGTATGTGTGTGTGTGTGTGTGTGTGTGTGTACACACTTTAAAAACTCAGGACGTAATAGTAAACGCGGTACCTTTCTTTGACAGCTAACTAGGTCTCTATGACTACACACATACTATGTGCAAGACATCCGTATTGAAGAGGTCATTATTCTCAGACCTCAAGGAGAAAAGCAGAAAAACACAGACTGTGTGCTTGAATAACATTACACTGCCTTTTATTATCTGCCATTACAAATAAAACACAACGATAGGAAAACGTTCCCTTCAGGTCTATATCTGCTATGTGTAGTGAAAGACGGCCTATGGAACGAATGAAAATGATGGCAAACTGTGCTTAATGAACTTAATAAGGACCTTAACGGCGGCCCTTTTTCGCTCCGTGACCTTGTGTGTGTGAGTATTTGTGTACAATTGTTGGCAGGCCCCAATAAGAAATGCTACACCCCACTGTAATTAGGGGGATGTGAAATTGTACCCCCAGAGAGTGTGGTTTGCACGGCCCCGTGCACATGCCAGCACAAACCCACACACACACACTGGGTTTTCATGTTTTACAGGAACATTCCATAGATGCATTGGTTTTTATACAGTACAAACTGTCTATTTTATCCCCCTACACTAACCCATGTACTTTAACAGAAAACCTTTTTTAAATTTTTATGTTCGAAACAGTAACTCTGTATGATTTAAAAATGTTTTTAAAAGACATTTACCCACAAGATCAAAATGTAATGATGTTACTTGAGAGAGCATTTGGTCCCCATAACGTTGTGAATACCAGGACCCCACACACACGTTTATTTGTCAGCCCGCAAACTGATGCATGCAAATTTGCGTCTCATGCATGGACACACATTTTCAGCCAGTCAAGCATGCAGTTACCTCAGACTCATAAACATCGTACACACACACATACACACACTTAGTGCATGTACACGGTGCATTAAACACACTCGCTTCTCTCACTTCATAACTAGGATAAAGACATGAATAGGGTTTTAGGATAAAAGGTCATGCCCTCTATTTCCCAGGATTCCATGTAGGTTAATCCTAGAACCTGACAGAACCTTTTTCACTGGGCCACTCAAAGTATTAACTTGAAACCTAATAAAGGTCTTTGGATCTGTCAAATAATACTAAACAAATCTTTCCAAAACCGGCAAAACAATATAACTTGATATACTTGTTTTTATTTTAACATGCATTTAATAAAAGGCAATAGAAGTTTTTTGTATTTGAAGTTTGGTGTGCTAAACAATGTGTTTTCTGCATAGTCACTGGTTTAAGCTGTTGTCTTAAACTAAGACGTTGAGGGCTGTCAAACAGGAATCAAATTTAGCAGCCGTAGGCAGCGCAAGACATGCAACATCAACAATCAAACTGTCAAACTGACTCCTTCGATGTTCCTGGTGTGCAGTCGGCTACAGCTTATCAAAGTGTAAGACAGCCTGCCACATCTATTTATACATTCTTTTAAAGCCTGGCAAAATGCAGAGGTTAAAAATCATCTAAATGCTACACCGACTGCATCAGTTTCCAGGCGGTTTAGCTGCATGTTTAACAGCGAGTCGTTCATTACAGAACCCCATACGGAAAATCTGGGATATCTCAAGTGTGTCTACTAGATAGCAATGAGATTAAATGAAGCGGAAACTCAAACTTTTGCTTACAGTAAGTAACTGTTCCTATAAAAAAAGACCAACAAATAGCGCAAATGTCTTCACCAGAAGTTCAGAAAAGATTTTAGCTTTATCCAAGTTGAAATGTACCAGCCAGAAGTCAACAACAAATATACCCAAAACCAGGATATATAGCTACACAATTTCAATTTGTGTGTTTGTGTGTGTGTGGAATAACAGAATAACAAAAAGATTTTTAGCACCCTTTAAACAAAGTCTACATCAAATCGCTCAACCAA
Source organism: Yasuhikotakia modesta (assembly GCA_036877545.1). Lineage (NCBI taxonomy): Eukaryota > Metazoa > Chordata > Actinopteri > Cypriniformes > Botiidae > Yasuhikotakia > Yasuhikotakia modesta. The sequence goes on along the minus strand of JBAJNP010006665.1, from coordinate 3,057 downwards.
TCAGCTTCCTCTCTGACAGGTATGAATGTTCTGGCCTTCAAGGGCTCTCCATAGCGAGTGGTGTATATGTCAGCATAGCAGTTCATAATTTAGGGCTCTAATCGAAGCTTTATCTTGCTCTCTGCTCACTGCAGAGGTGGATTTGAGGGAATCCATCCATATCACGTCTGTTATTGTCTGTCTCCACTGGAGCTGAAAGCTTTTTAGGGACCATGAGCCCAGAACCGCAGGAAATTGACGCCCGCTTACCCTGTTTCTCCACTTCCTGTTATTTGAGGCATAAATGCCCAGATTTGTCTGTGGTTTAACTCTGACTCTACAAACAACTCAAACCTGTTTCTACAATGGCAGTGAAGATAAATAGTCTACATCAGAGTCCAGACTGTGTAACTTCCCAGCGGAACAAACGTCTCATTAGTTTGTCAGAACTTCACACTATTTTACAATCAGAAAACAATCATCTCTTTCCATCCCTTATAATCAAAAATGCCTGTGACTTTTAACAGGTTTATTTATTGGCATTTAATTTTACAGACCGCTCTGTCAACAGAAACAGTCAGCAATAAAAAAAAGAAAAAAGAAATTGTAACGATAACAATACTCTTAAGTTTTCACATGACAAATGTACACAAATCATAGTTTAAGTATAGGATAGTTTAGGTAAGATCAGATATTATCTAACAAATATAAATGAAACCTCAAAACCTTCAGTGTAATACTTTTTGATTTTGTATTAATATTTAAATATATATCTTGCTGATTCTGTTATGAGCATGTAAACAAACTGCATACAGATAAAACGATCTCCAGACATAAAGTCTTCCTGTAACATTTTAGTCTTTGCTTTGCTGTCCACCATAACTGAAGGTTGGGCTGCTTTAAAACAGAATCTATATCTCTGCTTAATGACATTATGTAGACACCACCATTATAAAGAGTCTAGATTTCATTACTCAGACTATATGGCGCTGATATAGAATAAAAGTTGAAACAGAAACCAATAATGTTACATTAATTATGCAACACATGATACCAAATTTTCTTCATGTCCCAGTTCCAATAACAGGAGGGCATTTTTCATTCCTCTTTCCATTTCCTAAAATGAGGGTTAAGTAATAAAAATAAGACGGCCGCATTATTATTTTCAGGTAACCTGTTGTCGCAGAGGACAGATATAGACTCAGCTGTTGAGCTGCAGAAACTCAAGCCCACCTGATCCCAGGCCAGTGGGGCAGGGTTAAAGTTAGAGTCAGCCAAAAGCCTTTGGTCTTTGCTTACTATATCTGAGCTCAGTGGCTTCCGGCCTGATAAACTGTCATTGCGCAGACAGGCTCAGAGTGTTAAACACAGACACCATGATGTGCCCTAGATAAACCTGTCAGCCAGGCAAATGAGGAATGTATTCGCCTTTATAAATTAATCATTCGAGAATTCATTGAACTTTTACTTGACAAAGGCCTCAGCGTTTTTCTCCTCACGCGTCCCCCACTGTCTCTCCGCTCACCTGCCGCAGTTAGATTGCAGCTCTATCACAACAGCTTAATGATTTAGTATCTCAGCGTGGTCTAGACGCCAAGTGCACAAGGTATCCATGGAAACTGAGCTCTGTGCCCATGTATACTAGATTTAAGAGTGTGCGTTCGCGAATAGTCCTGGGGAATGGACCAGATTTCCGCCTCTTAGGAAATACTACAGGAAAAGCACAGAAAATTTCAATTAACACACGGAATCTTGATGCCATTTTCCCACTGACTGGTTGACGTCTCTGAAAACCACTGAGATTTTGCGAACAGTGTTTAAATGTGTAAAATGGAGCTCACAGAACTACATCCTTGTGTATGTGTAAACGCACAAACAAAATATTAAATAAACACAACAGATGTGAACTGTGTGAAAATTCTCTACGTTTTACATTTTTTACATTCTTTACGAAAACACTTTACATTTATCTCACTTTATTCTTAGTTTCTAATCCTCTAATGTTTCAATCTTCACAGATTTATCATTAATAAATAGTTGAATTTACAGTTAACATAAGTAGTTGTTCTGCTCAACAATTATTTGGTCTTACATCCTAAAATCACATTTTCCCCAAACTCATGTATCTACAGGCAGTTTACACTGAGTCAATGTCACATGAACGCTACAGCGGGAACATGGCTTGAACAAACTCCGGCTTTGTGTTCCAACTCCGGATCATGCCCCATTCCGAACACATAATTCTCTCTCCCACTGCACGCTGTTGTTTGCCTAATTTCCATAAACGTTGATCCGCAGCAATCTCTATTGTGTTCCCCTTGTTTTCCCATCTCACAACTAAGCCCCCATTGTTCTCTGCCCACCGTCTCCAACTCCCAGTGTCACCGGCCGGCCGGCGTTCCACGCGGATCGGCTTCAGACACACATCCTGTACATGTGGATGGTTTGATATTTTGGGATTGGTACCATACACCCTGTCTTTTCTCAGCGTGTCCCCGCATACCCCAGTGTCCCCCACCCCCCCAGCTGTCTCTATCCCATCATTTCCTTCGGACCGCATTGCCCGGCACACAACTACAGTTGGGAATGTAGAAACCAGAGCACCTCTCTCTCTCTCTCACATCCGTGCTCTATTTCCTCATCTCGCTTTCTCATTTACTGGGTATCAATAACTGTTGGCCAGCGCTCCTGGGCTTCCACGCCCCGGTCAAAAGCTCTGCTGCAAGGCTGCCTATTGCCTACATAGGGAGCTGCCTTGTATAGCTGCTCACTCCCAATCGTTACAGAACCTAATAAGGGGCCAATTTGGAACATTCTGCATTTCAATAATATTTAACAAATGCAAATTGATAATGCTATTATACCAAAATGTATATGTATTTCATACATAATATTAGGGCTGTCACAGTATCAGATTTTCTCTACACAATTACCACTAGCTGAAAGAATTCACTGTAACATTATCATGATATCTGTTTTTTTATATTAATATTTAATATTAATGTCGCAAAGTATATCAATTTGTATCATCATAATCAAAATTATTAATATAACAGTTATATATATGGTTTAAAAAAC